>CAEGAE010004745.1:0-21625 GCA_903067095.1 Girardinus metallicus | reverse complement strand
CAGGAAGTCCTCCATCTGCAGACAGGAAGTCCTGCATCTGCAGACAGGAAGTCCTCCATCTGCAGACAGGAAGTCCTGCATCTGCAGACAGGAAGTCCTCCATCTGCAGACAGGAAGTCCTCCATCTGCAGACAGGAAGTCCTCCATCTGCAGACAGGAAGTCCTCCATCTGCAGACAGGAAGTCCTGCATCTGCAGACAGGAAGTCCTCCATCTGCAGACAGGAAGTCCTCCATCTGCAGACAGGAAGTCCTCCATCTGCAGACAGGAAGTCTTCCTCCTAACACTTCTTGTGTCTTCAGGCATCGCCATCAAGGAGTCGGCGAAGGTGGGCGATCAGGCCCAGCGGAGGATGATGAAGGGAGTCGACGACCTGGACTTCTACATCGGCGATGAAGCTGTGGACAAACCCACGTACTCCACCAAGGTAGGAGGTTAGAGGTCAGGAGTCAGGTTTGAGCAGAACCTCAGAGGGTCAGTCAGGACGCCATCATGACTCAGCAGAGAACTGTCTGGAACCTTCTGGCCAGTTTGATTTATTTATACAGCGCTTAGCGGCCAACCAGGGCAACCAAACTACTTTAGTTCACTTTGAGTGGTGGTTCTGGTGGACAGGACGTGTTCTGGAGGTCCAAACAGAGCGAGGATCATCAATTTGGTCAGGGTCTGATCCTCTATCCAGGATTCTGCTGTTGCTGTGAGCTAGATCGGTTCTCTTGGACCTCCTGGTCGGTCCAGCTGGTCCATGAGGTTCTGCTGGGTTCTGGACCGTGCTGTATTGTTGCTGACCTCTGACCTCTCCTGCCCCAGTGGCCGATCCGCCACGGGATCGTGGAGGACTGGGACCTGATGGAGCGCTTCATGGAGCAGGTCATCTTCAAGTACCTGCGGGCCGAGCCAGAGGACCACTACTTCCTGCTGGTGAGTTCTGGACAGCCCACCCGACCTGGCCCGGTTCACGGCTGGCCCGGCGGGTCTGACCCGGTCTCCTGTTTGCAGACGGAACCTCCTCTGAACACGCCGGAGAACCGGGAATACACGGCCGAGATCATGTTCGAGTCCTTCAACGTCCCGGGTCTCTACATCGCTGTGCAGGTCAGAGGTTCTGGTTCTTATCCGGCTGCTCCTGGTTCTGATGGTTCTGTTTCATGGTTCTGATCCCCTCTGTGTGTCCTGTAGGCTGTTTTGGCGCTGGCAGCTTCCTGGACTTCCAGGCAGGTCGGAGAGCGGACCCTGACCGGAACCGTCATCGACAGCGGAGACGGCGTCACTCACGTCATTCCTGTGGTGAGTCCTCCAGGGGTACGCCCTGTCCCTCCTGTCCTCCTTGGAGACGCCCTGTCCCTCCTGTCCTCCTTGGAGACGCCCTGTCCCTCCTGTCCTCCTTGGGGACGCCCTGTCCCTCCTGTCGTCCCGCCTGTCCTGCTTTACCGATGATTCAGCAGTTTTCTAAGGGATCTCTAAGGGATCTCTGAGGGATCTCTAAGGGATCTCTAAGGGATCTCTGAGGGATCTAAGGGATCTGAGGGATTTCTGAGGGATCTCTAAGGGATCTCTAAGGGATCTCTAAGGGATCTCTGAGGGATCTAAGGGATCTGAGGGATTTCTGAGGGATCTCTAAGGGATCTCTAAGGGATCTCTAAGGGATCTCTGAGGGATCTAAGGGATCTGAGGGATTTCTGAGGGATCTCTAAGGGATCTCTAAGGGATCTCTAAGGGATCTCTGAGGGATCTCCAGTTCAGCATCAGAGACGTTTTTAGTGGTGATGGGTAAATGAGGCGTCATGAAGCAAAACTGTAATGATACTGTGTGACTGAATACTGACACCTGCTGGACATTAAAAATCCCTACAGCCAACGTAGTTGACAGGCTGGTTTGATGACTGAGTTTATTCAATAAGATTTAAGTCATTGTATTTTATTGTATATTATATATTGTGTTATTTCACATCTTCAGTTAAATTCAAAATGTATCTGATATTCTTCGATACATACAGTCAATAAATAATGTGAAAATTTAAGTGAACGTGTTTGGAATGACGATGCTTGTGGACAAATTTTCATTAAGAAAAAAATGTTTTTCCAACATTTTGAAATTTAGTCTGTTGCGCTTTTTTGACACAACTTCTCCTGCTGTAGAAAATAATGAAGTAAACAATACATTTCTATGAAATAACTTATAAAAAGCAGCTGAGTAATTTGTAGAATGTAGTTTATTCGTCATTCTGAGGCCTCAGCACCGAGGAGGTGGATTCATTTAAATAAAGTTCTGTCAAACATTCAGCACTTAACCTGCAGAACATAACATGAAGGTAAACTAAGAGTCGATTTCAGCTGAATTTGGATTCAGATAGATCAAGTAGAAGCTGAACAGAACCGGATGAAACGACAACGCAGTGATAACCGATTTTCTGATGTAGATCAAAAAGGTCCCAAACTATGAAACCTTTCGTTTGTCTTGCAGTTGCTCCATAGTTGACGCTGAACCGTAAAAGATCAACAATTCATTTGCCAAATGCGTCGCGTTGACCGATTCGCTTCCTTATGAACACAGTTTGGGTCATTTCCAAACAGTTCCTGGTCATGTGACTTGCTGAAAGCGACACGCGGTTTGGTCTGTGGGCTGGACGAGTCACTGTTTTTTAAATCTTCCGTCTCTGCTATAATAACATTTTTATTAGAATTAAAATGTTAAAACTGAATTTATTGGAAACACGAAAACAGTCCAGGTGGAAACTTTACCAACTAAATCACTACAAAGATGACCGAACAAGAACCTGATCGTTTGTCCCCCATCTGTCCCCTCCGTCCCAGGCTGAAGGCTACGTGATTGGCAGCTGCATCAAGCACATCCCCATCGCGGGCAGAGACATCACCTACTTCACCCAGCAGCTGCTGAGGGACAGAGAGGTGGGCGTCCCCCCGGAGCAGTCCCTGGAGACGGCCAAGGCGGTCAAGGTGAGTCCTCAGCTGGACGGAGACGAATGTTAACCTAAATATCACTGAAGGTTGATTAGATCAGACTGGCTGTTTGACCTCAAGGTAGAGCAGCCTCTGCTGTTCTTCATGTGGCCACCAGGTGGTGCTGTTGGTCTGTAACTGGTTTTAGTTGGACATGAACATCAGCTGGTGGGAAACCAAGCAGCTTCAGGTAGAAATCCACAACCTGAAGCTTCACTGAAGCCGGTCAAAGACTTTAGACCCACCAGAGCTCCAGTTCCCCTCATTCATCTCCGTGTTCCCCCTGACGTTCCCCCTCTCGTTCCCTCTCAGGAGCGGTTCAGTTACGTGTGTCCAGACCTGGTCAAAGAGTTCAGTAAGTACGACTCGGACGGGTCCAAATGGATCAAGCAGTACACCGGGGTCAACGCCGTCAGCAAGAAGGAGTTCACCATCGACGTGGGCTACGAGCGCTTCCTGGGCCCGGAGATCTTCTTCCACCCAGAGGTCAGTCTGGTTATTACTGCACAGCGACGCAGCGGGTCCGGCTGGCCGCATTAGGACCACCCGACCCGACTGTCGGAACCTTCTGACCCTCTGTCTCTGGTCCCAGTTCGCCAACCCGGACTTCACCCAGCCCATCTCGGAGGTCGTGGACGAGGTCATCCAGAACTGTCCAATCGACGTTCGCCGTCCGCTCTACAAGGTAACCGCGGCGTCCCAGTCTGCCCCGGCCTGGTCAGGTTCTGCGGGTCCATAACCCAAATGTTCCTCTTTCCTCAGAATGTGGTTTTGTCCGGAGGCTCCACCATGTTCAGGGACTTTGGGCGGCGGCTGCAGAGAGACCTGAAGAGGACGGTGGACGCCCGGCTGAAGCTGAGCGAGGAGCTGAGCGGAGGAAAGCTCAAGGTGGGAACTGCCGCCGCAAAGTTCCCACGCCTCGTTTTACAGTACATCTCTGTTAAACAAGCGTTCCAGGCTTTGCTTTCCGGTTCTGTTTCCATTAATCAGCCTGGTTCTGTTCTCTCTGCAGCCCAAACCAATCGATGTTCAGGTCGTCACTCATCACATGCAGAGATACGCTGTGTGGTTCGGAGGATCCATGCTGGCATCGACGGTACGCATCTGCAGACGCTAACATTAGCATTAGCTGTTGACTCAATCACACTACTGATGTTAGCTTCCACACTTTAATGGTGGCCATTAACATAGCTAACAGGATGCGCTCCAGCGCTCCTCTCACAACAGAATGAACGGTTCTCGTCCCGCCTCCCATTACCTCGCATCCAACACATGTACATCATGCTACTTATTAGTAGCATGATGTAACCAAACCAATTAGTTGCTACTGTGAGTGCTAACATAACGTTAGCTGCTACCGTGGGTGCTAACATAACGTTAGCTGCTACCGTGGGTGCTAACATAACGTTAGCTGCTACCGTGGTGCTAACGTAACGTTAGCTGCTGCCGTGGGTGCTAACATAACGTTAGCTGCTACCGTGGGTGCTAACGTTAACGTTAGCTGCTGCCGTGGGTGCTAACATAACGTTAGCTGCTACCGTGGTGCTAACATAACGTTAGCTGCTACCGTGGGTGCTAACATAACGTTAGCTGCTACCGTGGGTGCTAACATAACATTAGCTGCTACCGTGAGTGCTAACATAACGTTAGCTGCTACCGTGAGTGCTAACATAACGTTAGCTGTAACAGTTTCTGGTCAGCTGACTTCTTCTTCTTCTGCTCTTCAGCCCGAGTTCTACCAGGTCTGCCACACCAAGAAGGACTACGAGGAGATCGGGCCGAGCATCTGCCGCCACAACCCCGTGTTTGGGGTCATGTCCTAACCTGTGGACCCGCTGTGTTCTGACAGCGAGGGTCTGAGCGGCGCCGTCAGGCCCGGTTCCATTATTTTCAGACGAGACCAAACGGATCAGCCGGGAAATTTATCCAGAATTTTTCTTCTGTTTCTGTTGTATTTTCTTCTGAAATATGGGAAAATGTTTGTAAGCTGAGCGTATTCCTGGTTCTTTGGACCTTTGGGAACAATATTTATAATAATCTGGACTTCAGGCTCCGTTCCCCTACAGGTACAACAGATTGTTGAGTTTTTGTCCAGCTTCTTCTTTCTGCTCTAGCTTGGTTCTAACCGGTTCCGTTGACCTGCTTAGAGTCTGTTTTTGCTTCATGTCCATGAACTGATGCCAGTATCAGTACCAGGCAGAACCTGCAGCAGCTTTTAATAAATTCAGACGTTACTATTTTCTGATCAGTTTGTGTATTAATGGAACGTCCCAATAAAGCCGACCCGTTCTCTCCAAGAGCTTCTGTCTGGAAATTCTTCATCTCAGGTGTTCTGGATGTTTTTGGTTAGTCATGAGCTGCTCCTCCCCATTAGCCTGTTAGCATGTAGCTGCAGCAGAGATCAGAGTGGTGCAGCAGCAGCAGTCTGTGCTCCAGTGAGCCATAATTAGCCCATCTGATGGAGCAGAGTGCGGTGATTGTTCCAGGCCCGTTTGAGGCCACGTCTTGAGGTTTCCTGCTGCAGGCGAGCGATGCAGCGGGAGGAATCCTCTGACAGCTGGTGGGCAGCTCCCTGCCTGCAGCTGCAGCAATTAAGCTGCTGCAGCACCAACGTGGCCTTGTGCTGTTCGGCAAAGGAGAAAAACTCATTACTGTTCATTTAAATCTCTGGATTGGATTTTCTTTTGTTTCCCACAGAGAAACTCAGTGGAGGAAAGAAAGCGCGTTTCTGCTGCAGAGCCGAAACCAGAACCACAGGAACCGGTTCTACTGACCCGGAAACAGCAGCAGAGGTTCTGATAGGTTGGTACTTCTGGCTCAGACAGAAATGTTTCCTTTACTGATGGAAATTATGGCTCAGATTTACAATCAAACCTCCAGATGGAAGCAGTAAAGATTTATCACTGTTGCTGGACTCCTGGTGGCGATGAACTCGGCGGTTAGAGAAATGATGTGGAAAATGGAAAATTGTGGGATTTAATGGAGCCTCAGATCAGCAGGTGTTTCCTCTTCAGCTTCTTGATGTTTTCTGTTCTGGGAAAATGATCTGTTAATTTCAGGAACGGTAAAAGCAGGAATATTCCTGGAATATTGGATAGGAAACATTTTTTAATGAATGAACGAGTCAAAACGGTTCATTCTGCCGCCTGGAACCTTTTTACTGACGTGTTTGTGGTACAGCCGTAAATCTGACGCACAGCCACTAACAGCAGCAATGAAGCTGATTCCTTCGGTTTATTTCTGCTTCTAAGCAATCTGATTGGACGCTGGAAAACACTGTTGTGTTCACGTTATGTTAGCTTATGAGTGAAGCTATACTAGCCTAAAATAGCATCTCAAAGCTAGCATGTAGCAGCAGCTAAAACATCATTTTAATATTTTATCAATATTTTATCAATAAAATACGCAACTGAGCTGCATCTCATTTAAAGGGACAGCATTTATACATGTTCACAGCAATAACTATGTTTCCTTCACTTGTTATGAAAATGCTGCATGTATCAAATATGAAGTAAATTGAATTTGACTTTCTGATTTAACTCCTTGAAATTGGGCATCTGTCTCTTTAAAAACTCCTGCTCTTTCTGAAGCTCCGCCTCCAGGAAGTCATCCCAACATGGCTCCTCTATTAATCTTTTAACTTTTTTACCAGCGTTGCTCTGAGCAGCAGCTCCTATAATAAGCTCAGCAGATGTTTGCTAATTGCTGCTGGCTAGTCTGAAGGAGCTGAGTGGGGGAGGAGCTGCGCCTGGAAGGCGGGGCTAGGTCCACCCAGGTGTTTTGCAGCTAAACGGTTGCCATGGAGATTAAAGGACGTCACAAAGCAACACTCCAGGCAGTAACATTTTAACATGATGATTCAACACGACTTTAAAGACAGAAAATCAAAGAAAATCTTGTCTTTGCATCCAACTTGTTTCTTTTATACCGTTTTGATTCCTTAAACTGATGAAAGTGTGAAGCAGCGAGGCAGAGGAGCAGGATGATGAAGAGCAGCTGCAGCAAACAGGATATCGCCTCAGGGGAAGGGGGCGGAGCCACGCTCCAACCAAACAGGGTCACCATCTGAATCCCAACAGCCTGCTGACCAGAATCCTCCCAGTAGATCCCAGTAGATCCCAGTAGGTCTAGAGCAGGTGGAGGTTCTACTTCCTGTCTCCACCAGCTCCAGAGCCACACAGGAAGTTGATGAAACTGCAGCTGCTTACTTCCTGTTTGGCTGAAGGAAACTTTACAGCTAACGGGTTTGATGCATTCAGCGGCTCTGCTAACATCCTCCTCCTCCTCCTCCTCTTCCTCCTGAAGCTGAGCTCTCAACGTCCAATCAGATCCTCAGCTTGAGGTTCTGCTGCAGCTGGACTTCAGAGTCTGGATCCGTTCATGTTGCTGTGCAGCAGAACCAGGAGGGCCGGTTCCGCTCCACTAACCGGGTCAGCTAACGCAGGCTTTACTGGTTTCCAGCTGCTGGAACCAGTCGGAGCTGCTGGTCTCTCTGAACGTGCAGTGCCCGCCCCGGCCAGCAGAGGCGCTGTTGCTCTTTGATAACAGATCCGTGACTTTGATTTTAGGAGAATCAGTTTCCCTCTGAACGCTGTCATCTCCCCCGAACAGTTTTTGGTTTTAATGAGCTGAACGTTGCTGAATATTCAAATGTAAAGCTAAAAACTAGCTTCACATTTTGCTTACTTAGCATTATTTTATGATGATTTTGCATTTAATTAATGTTCGTCATCTGCATTTTTTCTGGTTTACGTCACTATTTTTAGATTAATGACAATGTTTTTCTAATCATGTTGTTTTTATTTATTTCTTAGTTTCAGCATATTTTGTTGTGATTTATCAAGAATGATTATTTGTTCCAGTTTTCTAGTTTGTTTTAAAGGACTTATGCTAATATTTACTATTTTTGGAAACCTGTTTATTTTTAGCTTTTTTTTAGTATTTAACCATAATAATAATAATAATAATAATAATAATAATAATAATAATAATAATAATAATAATAATAATAACAGCAATAATAATAATTATGATAATATAATAATAATAATAATAATAACAGCAATAATAATAATAATAATAATAATAATAATAATAATAATAATAATAATAATGTTATTATTTTGAGCGGAATGATCGGTAGGGTAATTCATGCAGATGGCGGTGGCTCCCCCTGGTGGCTGATGTCGGTCCTGCTGTATTTGCAGGAATCAAGCGGAGGGATTTAAATCCTGCAGGCGGTTAAAAAACTGCAGCTCAATAAATAAATGTTTGTATCTGTGAATGAAAATGGAAATGGATACGTTAAATATCCACATGTATGATTATTGGAATAATTAAAATCATAATAAAATCACTGAGCTCTGCTAGCATCACTTACACCTCGCTCCCCTTCCTTTGTGCTTGTTTCCGAAGCAAAGAGGAAAGTTTTCCTCTCTGGAGCGAAGCAGGATTTATTCTGGATGTTTTATTACATTATTGATGATTCAGCAAACGGCTCACGTTCTCAGAGTCCGAGTGAAAAGAGGTGGAGAAAAGTCAGATACGTTTTACAGCCGATGGAAACAAGAATGTTGAAAAGTTCTACAATATTCTGACCGAAGTTCTGAGGACCATAGGTCAAAGGTCGATTAGCGTTCACACCTCACCAACCGGACCGGATTTTATGGACAAACGGACCCGAGTCGGATTAAAGCGGACTGAACTGGGCTGGAGTGAGCTCAGTCTGAAACGCCACTGTTTGGTTCCAGGTTTCCAGGTTTTCCCAGCTGTTTTCCTTGTGAAGGCCTCAGAGGAGCAGCACTGCCGCTGGGAGACAGCCTGGTTTCTGCAGCTGTTAGCGCAGCAGCAACTAGCCTGCGCTAATCTTCGCTCCCTAACCTCGTTCCCCTTCGTCTTCCTCGGCCCGGGGAATGTAATCGGGCGGCGGCCGTCCCTGGATGGAAGCTGGCGGTTGGAGCTGCAGGTCGACGGGATCAGATCGGACAGGAAGGAGATCCGATGATGGAAACGTTAAAGCCGCACATCTTTTTAAATCCCGTCTGGACAAAAAGCAGATTCCTAAAAACGGCTTCTGGTTTTTGCAGCAGAAACATCATCTGGATCCGATATTTTCATCACGGGGACGATTCAGCATGTTGGGAAGAACTGGTGGCACTTTTTCATTTTCACACAGATTCAGTCTGAAAATATCCACTGCAGTTAGCCACGAAACATATTAGCAGAAGCTAACGGTAAGGTCGAGTCGTTGTCTCTCTTCTCCTAGCGGCTGTGAGACTCATTAGCAGAAAAGTCCTCAGATTCTGAGACAGTTTATTAGTTGAAGCTGCATGAATATGATGACCAAAGAGGAAATCATCTGATGTCATAAAGGTCATCCAGGTCATGAAAACACGTTTTATATCAATAATTGTTTTTGAAGGATCACAAATGGCAGCCGTCCTGCAAAATGGCCGTTATTTTGGAACTTCAGTGCCTGATGGGGAATCTGAGAAACATCCGACCGGAGGGTTTAGCATGCTAATGCTAATGCTAATGCTAGTATCCACACTGACAGGTGTTTTCAGTGATAAGCTGCTCTGATGCTTGGTTCCAGGACAGCCTCCATGGTGGTTCTGGTTCTGGTTCTGGCTGCTGTTCCCCTTCTGCAGCTTCTGTTCCTCCTGAAGGTGGCAGCACCAAGCAGGCCTCCAGGCCTGCAGTGGAGATTCGACTCACTCCCAGGGGACGTCAGCCATCTTTTATTTCCAGCTCTGGAGAGGAGAAGAGAGCCAGCGGCCGTCCGGATGGACTGGAGCACCGTTCTGGACGGGACCTGGAGGAAGAGGAGGATGAGGAGGAGTTAAACTGCCAGTGATTGCTGCTACCTGTTGGAAGCTGGAGTTGATCCCAGCCGGTTTAGATAAAGCAGCTGGAGGCGCTTCGCCTTCTGGCTCAACACGGCCAGCGTGACAGGAGAAACACCTCAGATACACACATGCACAAAATAAAAACTCCAGATTAAACACAGGGGAGTTCAGCTCTTTAGATCCAAACCTGGTCAGGGAGGAGCAGCGACGGATGGGACAGGTGTGTGTGTGTGTGTGTGGGGGTGTGTGTGTGTGTGTGCCCGCTGACAGGCAGCAGAGCAGCTCGGGTTGTGACGGAGGAGGGTGCAGTGCCGCTTCCAGACAGCGGGGGGCAGTGTTGCTCCGGGCTCTGCGTTCAGTCTGAGGACAGGAAGCAGAAACTCTGCAGCTCTTTAATCTGAGCCTCGGGATAAATCAGGAATCTCCCAGGATTCAGAAAATCTGAATGAAATGAAAAGTTTTCAGGTTTTATTAAAACTGGGCGATATTTAATCAGTTTGGTGGTAAAATCATCTGCTCACAAATCAAGCTAGGCTATTGGTGTAAACAAAGGCAGAGCTGGTTTGGTGGTAATTTCCTTGAAAACCTTCATTGTGCTCTGAATGCTAATCTGATGCTAATCTGATGATAATCCTTGAAATTCTTCAAGTTCCTCCTCAGTGAGATTGTTGGGAATCAAAATGTTTCAACCTACAGTTAAATGTAGTCAATATTTTTTAGCATTTATCCTTTAGCATGTTTAAACCGTCTCTCTTCTTTAGTTATCTGGAAATTATTTTTTCGTTTCCAAATTTTCTCTTTGTTAAAAGTTTTCCTTTTGTTAGAAGATGGGAGCAAAATGAACCAATTATTTTAATTACACAAAGTCAGAAAATGATCAAATAAAATGTCTGTTTAATGAATTAATAATTCAAAACAAAAGGCATTTCAAACTGATGTAGTTCAAACCCAGCCCCGTTTTAATCCAGGTTGTTACAGAATCATATATAAAAAATTAAGGATAATTCTTGATGGCTTCGTTCTAGATTTTTCTTTATGGATTTGAGAGGAGGCTAAAAGGTTCCCACAGATCTTAACTTTGATTTCAGTCCTTGTAATGACCAAGCACAGGGAGACAGTGGAGAGGAATACTTTTTAAAATACAAGAACTGGATTCTGAAATTTGTGAGCTTTTACTTTGGAGTGACATGCAGTGACGTTAAATAATCTGGATTTAAATTCATCACAACTCGTCTGAAATATTTGTTCAGACTTGAATTAAACATTTTTTTATCTGTAAGGATCAAAAAGTTCACTTTTCCCTCCTGATGAGAGAAGTGAAGTGAAATTAAATAAAATTCCCTGTTTGCTCCCATTAAGAACAAACAAAGAACAAATTGAAGACGCTCTGTGAACTCTGTTAGCTTACCGACTAAATCGCTGTTCAGTTGAGAAAATATCAGCAGCATAATAAGGTAATAAAACCTCTGATGCATAAATTAGAGAATGTAAACATCCTGACCTGCTGCCATCGTCTGATTAGCCGTTAGCTTTCCAGTTTCTGCTGTTAAAGCTCATTTCTAAACACCTGATGAAGACTGTGCTGTAAAAATAATTAACATTGTGTTTATTTTCATTTAGCACTGAGTTTAACTTTCTGTCTTTACACTAATGTGAGTTCTGCTACCGCAATGCTTTTGTCATCATGCTAGTGGTAAAGCTAACATCCAAGCTAACTCAGTTACAACACATCTTCATTACTGAAATAATGACCATAAAATCATGTTCATTCTTATGTTATTATGGTCAGAGTCTTGGTTTGCTGGAGAGATGGTGGAGGTTTCTCTCTCCGGCATGTTTTGTTCTCTCCCTGGTGGTAGAAACAACCTTTTCAGCAGGTCGACGTTCTTAGCTCTTCTAATGAGCCGTCATTGGATCCAGGTGCGTTAAACCAGGGAGGGAACTAAACCATGCAGGATGCCGGGCCTCCAGGACCCACTTTGGGCTCCACTGATGTACCGTTAGCATCATGCTAACATGTTTTGCTATCACATTCAGGCCTTTAACTGATCCCAGAAACTGACAACACATAGTGTCTAGGATTTATAGATGAGCAAACATCAAAATGAACCAGGCAGAATAAATATTAATAAAATGTTTTCTAAACTGGTTACAGATTAAAGATATTTCTCCTGCCTTGATTAGCTGTTAGCTTGATGGTAGCGTTCATCTTCAAAGCTTTAAAAGCCCAAACATGTCAGCAGAGTCTGCGGTTCTGTTATCCATCAATGCGTTTATTTTTACATCGGCATGAATCAATATCAGGAAAACGTGAAAAGCTTTGGCTGCAGGTCGTTAATCTGTGAAGAACATCGAACAGCTTCAGCCTGGCTCTGAGGAAACCAGGAGTTAATCTGGCCGGATTTTAAACAGAATCTGATCAACACGTTTAACTGAAGCCGCCTGGTTCTGAACTTTGATGCTTTGCTTCAGAATATTAACATATAAAACTGATTATTGATCAGTTCAGATGTTGCTGTCTGAGGCTGGATGTATTTTATTTCTGCTTTAAGATGATGAAGAGCAGAAGGACAAAGTGGTTCTGGTTCTGTTAATTAGACAAGTCTTACTGGACCCGGTCCCAGAGGTGCGCCTCCTAAAATAGTCCCCCAGTGCCGCCAACACACTGCGGCATCTCTGCCTCAGGCCCTTCCTCCTCTCCACTTCCTGTCCATTCCTCTGGACTTCCTGCGCATTCTGTCTGTATGGTAACCATGACGACTGGAGTCATGGCTGCTGCTGTCTCTCCAGCTGGTTGGCGACCAACACAGGGCGGGTCTGAAGTCAGCTGAAGGTCGTAGTGATGAAGCCTCTTGGCCCGTTGCTTCGCCCAAAGGCTTCAGTCATTTCTAGTGACACCTGCTGGTGAAACTGCGGCACTGTCACTCAGACATCAACAAATTAGTAAATGCAATATTGTCACAAAGTTTTTGTCAAACTCGTGTTTAGTAACAGGAGAGTCACTTAAATCAACTAATCTTTTATGGTTATTAAAGTTACTTGTAGCCAATCCTGGTACATGCTGGCTGCCAGCGGCTGTTTTCTTTTGTCATCAACTGGTTTGACCAGACATTTGTTTTACTGGATTCACAGGATTCACTGGATTCTTTGAGGTTTGATTTGCCTCCTGAAAAACTAAAATTCTTCAAAAATTTCTCTTTTTCTTGGATTCTATTGGCTCTCTGATCTGATCCCTTATATTTTTCCTCATCAGGCCAAAATTTTACTCTTCCAACAGCTTTAAGTTTGTTTCTGCTGTGTAAGACTGATATCTGTGCAGATCAAAGAAACAGTGGAAATTTCCAGAAGGTGAGGATTTTGGAGGTGAAGGGGTTCATTATTTTTATTTAAAAATCTTGTGATCATCTCAAAGTTTTCCCAGATGACAGATTTTTTCCTCTTGCTGGCTCCATTTCAGCAGCAATGCAGTTCAAAGTGCTTTAAATGATAAAAACACAAAATAAAGTCACAAAATAGACCATAATCAACAACTGAGAAAACATTCTGATGGGAGCCACCATCAGAACCGTTAACACACATGAACTACAAAAAGTTCCACTGAAGACAAAAACTCTGATGCGGATCCAATGCAACAACCCAAGAAGCTCATCACGCTTTTATTTTGAAAACCGACACGCAAAAAGAAGCAGTCACGTGACCCAGGCAACGCGCGGCGTCGTTTGTTGCCAGTCACGTGGTTCTCAGCAAGCCGACACCAAGATGGCTGCAGATGGCGCGTCACTAGAAGGCTGGAAACGTGTTTGGTGAACTTTTGGTGTTTCAAAGTGTTTTAAAGTTTTAAAGGTTGTTTTTCATTTCTGCAATATTCCAGTCGTTGCATTTCCTGCTGGAAACTGTTTATTTCCACTGAGTTGGTTTGTCCCTGCAGGCTGAACCGTGATTAGCATTCATAGGCTGGGTGGGAAAACGCTGAAATCATTCAGGACCGAGCAGGTCCAGACGCTGTTGATTAGCTCCATTTGTTAGCCTCAGTCCATTAGCCTCTGCGCCTCCATCATGGCTGTTTTACCTGGAGGAAGAGGAAGAGGAAGACCAGCAGCATGTTGCGCTAGCCGACATTAGCGACAACCGGGTCGCGCTTCACCAGTCCTGTTTGTTTCTGGTTCTTCTCTCAGCTGATCAGGTCCAGTTCATGTGAAGATGAAATCACACCTGGCTTACCTGGGCCGTTAGCATGGCGGCGGCTAACCATCCAGCTAGCGAACCGAACCAACAGAACTCAGATTAACTTAAACAAAATAAATTCCAACGTATCTCAGAATTATTACATTTGCTATAATAATCCAGCATGACTTCTATCTGATGAATATCTACTATATTTCAAATGTGTTTATTGAACTTGATTTAGATCCATTAATAAAAGGAGTAACATCACAGTTCATCCAGTAGGGGGCGCAGCAGGGCCGCTGGGGCTCCCTGACCTCATTGAGTTTATTGATTTCTAATTGATCATCCATCGATCAGCCGTCCAATCGGATTGCTTCCAGTTCAACTCGCCTCTGAAGTTTGAAACAGACTTCCTGAAGATGTTTTACTTTGACTTGGCCGCTGCAGTCATGTGACGGCGGTGCTTGTGAACCTGCTCCCCAGTGAAGGTGATTTAAATAACTCGCTCATTAGCCGCCGGCTCTCAGGGCTGCTCTGGCAATTATCAGTTGCTCCCTGCAGGCAACGGGCAATCTGAGTTAATTGAGCCGCGCCGCGCTGCAGGAACAGAGACGGGGAGAGAGACCTTTCCATCCGGCCTGGAGGAGCCCATTACACAGGATTCACTGGGAGTCTAACTGGTTTAACTGGTCTCCTATTGATGGTTTACTGCTGTAAGCTCAAAGTGAAACCCTGAAGCATCAGAGCCAGATGGAGGAAACTCTGGATTGTGTCTGAGTCTCTGTGGTCAGAGTCACAGCCGACTGATTAACTGTCCTGATAATTAGCATCTCTGCTAATGTGACGGAGGCCTTAAAGGGACAGTGTCTGGGTTTTACGTACAATCATTTATAGCATAACGCAGTAACTATGTTACCTTCAGTTGTACCTGCTGCGGGTATCAAATGTGACTTCAATGGAATTAGATTTTCTGATTTAGTGCCCTGAAATTGGGCCTCTGTTTCTTTAAGAAGGTCCTGCTCTTTCTGAAGCTCCGCCTCCAGGAAGTCATCCCAACATGGCTCCTCTATTAACCCTTTTCATGTTAATATATTAACCCTTTCATGTTGTTACCAGCGTTGCTCCTATGATGACGTTCGTCCTGATCGGCTGTCACTCAGAGGAAGTTAACGAGCTGCAGGCCAAACTAAATCCAACGTTTATAAGTTCATCCAGATTCAAACTGGTTTGTTTCTGAGTCCAGCAGAAAAAGGTCGTCCTGCTCTGACCTTTGACTTGGGCGAAGGGAAGGTCAGTGGAAATGTTCTGATCCGCAGATACAGAAGAAAAATGAGCAGCTCTGGTTCCTCTGTCTCATCTAAGTCCTTTATTTAAATAAACCATGTTTCAGGGATTACGCTGGATCATCTAGTTTGAAAGTTAAAATTCAAATATTTACGTAATTTTAATATTTTACTGAGAATAAAAACAGAAAACCATGAAATTATTCCATAGCATTTAACTGTGTGTGACTGACTGACTGCAAATGAAGCTGCAGGTTTATTTTAATAACAGCAGCTCTGCTCATTAAACAGAACCTCTGACCCGGTTCTGTTCTGCCCAGTTAATTGGGCGACCGGTCAGTGTTGGCGTCCATTCTGGACAGAGAGGACCGGGCTGTGAAGGGGCGGAGCTTACAGCAGGAGCACGTAGAGGGGGCGGGGCTTACAGCAGGCGCATGTAGAGGGGGCGGGGCTTACAGCAGAAGCACGTAGAGGGGGCGGGGCTTACAACAGCTCTCTTGGTTGAAGACCGGAAGAACGATGCATCTGTTCATAGTCTGCTGGATTAGTGGAACTGTCAATAAACATAGAGCCATGCTAACGCTAGCTAGCTGTCAGGGCAGAGCCCCCGAAGTCCAGCAGCTCCTCAGAGGCCTGAATAAGAGCAGAGGCTGGATGGAGGTATGAAAGAGGAGTGTTTTCCCTGAGCTAGCTAAACGTGTAGCTCCATGCTAGATGTTAAGTTTGGAGTGAAATATTTAGTTGGTTAACTCAAAGTTTAATATGAAAACAATATTCCTTGTATGCTTGCTAGCTAAATGTTTAGCTTGAAGCTTAACTTTCAGCTACAATTAGCTCACTAGCTTTGGAGTTTGAAGCTAAACATTTAGCTTGTTGGTAGTTATGAATGAATGAATGAATGAATGAATGAATGAATGAATGAATGAATGAATGAATGAATACCTTAGTGAACTTGAGAAATGAACCCCCCGGTTTTATTCTATGACCCGCTAAATAACCTAAATTGTTGCTCCTATTTTCTGACTAAGTTCCCAGGAAACTGAATCTCTAACGTTTGTTTCTGCCATTTTGTCTGGTTTTCTGACGTTAGAGAGAATATTGACATAATCTGAGCCTTTAGCCTCATCAGTCAGATGATTTCCTGTGATGTCATCAGATTCAGCTCTGTTCAGAAACTAGCGGCTCAGCTCCTCCATCTTTATGAAGTTCGAGTTTCCCTGCAGAACTTCCTGGTTCAGCCTGCAGTCGGCTCTCATCGGTTGAGCCATCAGCAGCACCAGTATCGGGCCGGGCCAGGCCAGGTTCTGCCGGACAAAGGCAGCTTTATCAGGCTTTCTGTTCTGCATTCAGTCGGCCGGTCGGCGTCTCCCTCTCCTTCCAGCAGCAGAAACACAAAAAGCTGCATTCACATTCAGATCAGACTGTAACGTCCTGAAGCCGCTCCGCCGCGACTCGCCGCATCGTCAGATATATAAATTATGTCTCATTTCACAGGAAGCTGGAAACTAAAACAAGTCAGATTAACCTGGTTTAACTCAGACATCCTGGTTCTGCTCCTGGTCCTGGTTAGCTTCGGCTACCTTTAGGTTAGCTTTGGGCTAGCTTTAGGTTAGCTTTGGGCTAGTTTCAGGCTATCATCAGGTTAGCTTTGTTTGGGCAACCTTTAGGTTAGCTTTGAGCTAGCTTTGGGCTAGGTTTGGGTTAGCTTTAGGCTAGCTTTAGGTTAGCTTTGGGCTAGCTTTAGGTTAGCTTTAGGCTAGTTTCAGGCTATCTTCAGGTTAGCTTTGTTTGGGCAACCTTTAGGTTAGCTTTGGGCTAGCTTTGGGCTAGGTTTAGGTTAGCTTTAGGTCAGCTTTAGGTTAGCTTTGGGCTAGTTTACGGCTATCTTCAGGTTAGCTTTAGGCTAGTTTCAGGCTATCATCAGGTTAGCTTTGCTTGGGCAACCTTTAGGTTAGCTTTGAGCTAGCTTTGGGCTAGGTTTGGGTTAGCTTTAGGCTAGCTTTAGGTTAGCTTTGGTGAGCTTTGGGCTAGTTTACGGCTATCTTCAGGTTCCAGAATCGTCTGTAGATCAGCTGAGAGGAGCTGTAGCTTTAGAACTGGACTGAATGCAGGAGGAAGCCTGTTGAGGATGAGGATGATCCAGTCCTGATGAAGGCCAGCAGCAGGAAGACAGCAGCGCTTCGTCTGACCCGTCAGAACCAGCGGTCCAGCTTAACCAAACCAACCTGGTTCAGAGTTGGACCTGGAGCAGAAAGCCGTCGATCCGGAGTCTGCCGCAAGAAACTTTCTGACTGTAGTTTGATTGTCATTAATAATCAATCAGCAGCAGAAACACTCAGACGGTCTCAGTCCGGTTTTCATCCTCTCACTGGTTCACCATCCAGCAGTCTAGTCCAAGTCTTCAACATGGTTCAAACTGCTTCACATCATGACAACACGAAGCGGCAATCAGTGGAGATAATCCTGGATGACATTAGTCCTCTGGTTCTGCAGATGGTAGAAGGCCCACTTTAGAACCGTCTTTATGTGGCTCTGGAGGTTCAGAGTTCCTCACTTCACCAGGTTTCAGGCAGAAGCTGGTTTTGGTGCTGGCCTCCTCTGGGTGAATTGTCTCGTTGAGCTCATTGGCACCCAGGTGCCAGCAACAGCTGGGTGGGAAGCTAACAGTCATGACTGGGCTGCAGCATAGAAGAGGCTCTGCTGCCTCATCTGCTGTTGGAGGAGTTAACGTTCATCCTGCTGGCTTCCTGCCACGTACCAGCTCCTCACCGCAACGGAAACACGTCAATACATGAAGACAGGTCTACTTCCTGTTTGTGTCTGCTTCCTGTTTGTGTCTGCTTCCTGTTTGTGTCTGCTTCCTGTCTGTGTCTGCTTCCTGTCTGTGTCTGCTTCCTGTCTGTGACTGCTTCCTGTCTGTGTCTGCTTCCTGTCTGTGACTGCTTCCTGTCTGTGTCTGCCTCCTGTCTGTGTCTGCCTCCTGTCTGTGTCTGCTTCCTGTCTGTGACTGCTTCCTGTCTGTGTCTGCTTCCTGTCTGTGTCTGCTTCCTGTCTGTGTCTGCTTCTTGTTTGTGTCTTCTTCCTGTCTGTGTCTGCTTCCTGTTTGTGTCTTCTTCCTGTCTGTGTCTGCTTCCTGTTTGTGTCTTCTTCCTGTCTGTGTCTGCTTCCTGTTGTTATCAGGTTGTTGGCATGTTGTTAGCTGGTTGTTATCAGGTTATCAAGTTGTTAGCAGGTTGTTTGTCAGGTTAGCATGTTGTTGGCAGGTTGTTAGCAGTTTTTTAGCATGTTGTTAACATGTTATCAGGTTGTTAACACGTTGTTAGCATCTTGTTAACATGTTAACATATTATCAGGTTGTTAGCATTTTGTTATCAAGTTGTTAACATGTTATCAGATTAACATTTTGTTAACATGTTTTCAGGTTATTAACATGTTGTTAACATGTTTTCAGGTTGTTAGCATCTTGTTAACATGTTATCAGGTTATTAACATGTTGTTAACATGTTATCAGGTTGTTAACATGTTGTTAACGTGTTGTTACCATGTTATCAGGTTATTAACATGTTGTTAACATGTTATCAGGTTGTTAACATGTTGTTACCATGTTATCAGGTTGTTAACATGTTGTTAACATGTTATCAGGTTGTTAACATGTTGTTAACATGTTTTCAGGTTGTTAGCATCTTGTTAACATGTTAACATGTTTTCAGGTTATTAACATGTTGTTAACATGTTTTCAGGTTATTAACATGTTGTTAACATGTTATCAGGTTGTTAACATGTTGTTACCATGTTATCAGGTTGTTAACATGTTGTTAACATGTTATCAGGTTGTTAACATGTTGTTAACACGTTTTCAGGTTGTTAGCATCTTGTTAACATGTTTTCAGGTTGTTAGCATCTTGTTAACATGTTATCAGGTTATTAACATGTTGTTAACATGTTATCAGGTTGTTAACATGTTGTTAACATGTTGTCAGGTTGTTAACATGTTGTTAACATGTTGTTAACATGTTGTTAACATGTTATCAGGTTGTTAACATGTTGTTAACATGTTGTTAACATGTTGTTACCATGTTATCAGGTTGTTAACATGTTGTTAACATGTTGTTAACGTGTTGTTACCATGTTATCAGGTTGTTAACATGTTGTTAACATGTTGTTAACATGTTGTTAACATGTTGTTAACATGTTGTCATCACGTGCTCTGAACAGATGAGGATGAGACGCAGCTGCAGCTCTGACTGCTGCTATGAAATGAATTCTTCCTTCTTATCAGATTAATGGCTGCTGTCCTCTGAATGGATTTACACAAATCAATTAGAGTCTTTGTTATGATCCAAACGGTGCTGGAGCGTTCCACTTAAACGCCTTCCAGAGATTCAAAGAGAGACAGAAATCTGGACTTCAGCTGATTTATGATGATTTGTCTGGTTGTGGTTTTATTTTCTGCTGTCTCTGTTCTCCATGCATTCATACTCTCTGATGGTGATGCTTTGTATAGGCTGCTGTTTTTACATTTACAAGTGAAATAATTTGGATTATTTAGTCTTTCGGTAGAGAAATAAATGGGGGTTTATTTTTAAAAGTCTTTTTTTATATAAATATTGAGTAATGAAGTTAAATATTGGGCTCAGAGCTTAGAACTACATATTTACATGTTTAGTTAGCAAGTTAAATATTTTACTAGCTCAGAGCTAAATATTTAGCTAAGATGCAAATTCACTCCCTGATGAGTGAAAGTGGACTATCAAAATAAAAGCTGGGCCTGGAACTCTTCCTGGAGACTGAGTTGTTCCTCCTGATGCATCACTGTCGCTACAGTTTATTGGAAACAATTTTGCTGAAAAAACGGCTCATGTTTTATTTAGCAACAAGGAAAAGAAACGATGAGGAAGAGGAAACAAGAAGCAGGACACAGCTTTTATTTTGGCAGTCCATTTCTGATTATCAGTGTCTTTCTATAGATACCATAAGTTTCAGGAGTTTGATTTACTTTCTGTGCGTGTTGCGTGAGAGTTGGACGCTTCCTGTAGTGAAATATAGAGATGATGAAACTAACAGCAGAGATGCGGTTTGAATAAACACTGCTTATCTTTCTGCTGTCCTCCATTATCATTAAAGTGTTTGAGAACAACTTTATACTTCAAACAACTTTCTCATTTGTTCCATCAGTTTAAGAAGTTGTCATAGCAACGTGTCAGAACTGGAGGAAGGAGAACAATATGTATGTATAAATGTATAAAAATTAAACATGAATTAAACAGATTAAAATGTGATGAATAATAACTATTTTACATCCAGAAAAGATTTTATTTATTTTGGAAAAAAAGAGAAAAACGAATGACTTTCAGTCATTTTTAGCAACATTGTCCTGAAATGTTCCTGGTCATGGAGCCGCCGTGATGAAGAGAGCGTGTTTGCTGTGGCGTCGCCTCACTGTGTGTGAGCCGTTTCACTCCATAATCCTAACAAGCTCAGTAATTCAGCAGAGTCGGAATCAGATAGAAACCATCGATCCGTGTCTGGCTGCTGAAGATACGGGCTGAAGCTCCACTCAGCCTCCGGCCCCCAGAAGGCCTGATGAGGAGGACCGCTGCTTTAATAGACCGTTTGGCCCCAATGCTGCGGTGAGCAGAGCATCTAATGCTAAAGGTGTAGCTGCAGCTGCCGCTAAAGGTGTAGCTACGGCTGCCGCTAAAGGTGTAGCTATAGCCGCTAAAGGTGTAGCTACGGCTGCCGCTAAAGGTGTAGCTGCAGCCGCTAAAGGTGTAGCTATAGCCGTTAAAGGTGTAGCTGCAGCCCCTAAAGGTGTAGCTACGGCTGCTAAAGGTGTAGCTGCAGCAGCTGAAGGTGTATCTATAGCCGCTAAAGGTGTAGCTATAGCTGCTAAAGGTGTAGCTACAGCAGCTGCTAAAGGTGTAGCTATAGCCGCTAAAGGTGTAGCTACAGTCGCTAAAGGTGTAGCTACAGTCGCTGATGGTGTAGCTATAGGCGCTAAAGGTGTAGCTACAGCCGCTAAAGGTGTAGCTGTAGCTGCTGAAGGTGTAGCTACAGTCGCTAAAGGAGTAGCTACAGCCGCTAAAGGTGTAGCTGTAGCTGCTGAAGGTGTAGCTACAGTCGCTAAAGGTGTAGCTACAGCCGCTAAAGGTGTAGCTGTAGCTGCTGAAGGTGTAGCTACAGCCGCTAAAGGTGTAGCTACAGTAGCTAAAGGTGTAGCTATAGCCGCTAAAGGTGTAGCTATAGCCGCTAAAGGTGTAGCTACAGTAGCTAAAGGTGTAGCTATAGCTGCTAAAGGTGTAGCTACAGTAGCTAAAGGTGTAGCTATAGCCGCTAAAGGTGTAGCTATAGCCGCTAAAGGTGTAGC
>CAEGAE010004744.1:0-24642 GCA_903067095.1 Girardinus metallicus | reverse complement strand
TCCATCCATCCATCCATCCATCCATCCATCCATCCATCCATCCATCCATCCATCCATCCATCCATCCATCCATCCATATTCAGACCTTTTGTTAAGCCACAGTTTTTCTTTATTATTGTTTTGCTGATGATGCTTTACCCCTCTCCTCTCCTCTCCTCTCCTCTCCTCTCCTCTCCTCTCCTCTCCTCTCCTCTCCTCTCCTCTCCTCTCCTCTCCTCTTCTCCTCTCCTCTCTCCTCTCTCCTCTCTCCTCTCTCCTCTCTCCTCTCAGGATGTTGCGGTGGCTGGTGTGTGGTCGACTGGGACCAGTTTGGATGTGGAAAGCACTTCTGCTGTTTCTGGCCATTGCTTTTGCAGGTCAGCTGCTGGGAGTCATCTTCAACAAAAGGTATCTGACATATTTCCATATCTCTTATTGTTGTATCTCAGGTGTAATTGTTTAGTAGTTTTAATTGCAGCACAGCTAAGCTTTTATGTGAATTCATTTATAAACGATTAGCAGAATCAGAATGTGTCAACAGATGTTAAATTACATAGAATTTAATGCATTCAAAATTGTTAACACAGTTAATCGCATTTTCTTTTACATACATACAGAACCTTTGTATTTGCGTGTTTCTGGTATGCCCGTAAATCTGACGCACAAGCAACGTCCACAAACGGCAGAAGTGGAAAATAAGGTTGCCTCTGTTGGCCCACTGCGTGGTAATTTGCCATTCTAGCATAAAGTAGCTTCTCAAAGCTAAACACGTAGCAGCAGCACAGACGTCTCCAATGCTAATGTTAGCGTCCACAGTCCAGATTTCTAAAGAAGTTCCGTCAATGATCAGAAGTTCCTGAAACTCTGGAAAGATGAATGGATAGAATAGAACTTTGGTCCAATCTGATGGTTGATGCAAAATAAATAAATAAATAAATAAAATATCTGTGCTGTTGAACTTGTATGGCCATTTTTTTCCCAATAATTTAGCAGCAAAAATAGTTTTTGAATTGAAAATGTTGCTTATTTTGTCAATATATATTTTTCAGTTAAAATGAGATTAACTTGCTTAATACTGGAATTAACTTGGTGAAAAACTTTAATCCTGTATGTCGGGAATGAACAATTCTGTGTTATTCTCTATTTCTTTTAGCTGCTTGCATGCTCTTATACACACACCCTCACACACACACACACACCCTCTTAACAGCTCAGCTTAGATAGAGGCTAACAAAAAAAACTAGAAACTGTTGTTAGGTGTCATTTTGTTGTGTTAGCCCATAAGGATCACATGATAATGACCAGCGCTGTATATTAGTCTTAATAAATGGAATTCACAAATTCAACGCACTGACATTAAGAACCTAAACGGAGAAAGACTAATTCTCCACAAGTACCACCATTATTTTTTACTAAAATGAAAAATAAGTGACCTTCTGGTTGTGTCTGCCATTGTAGTTTACTGATTGGGTGAAATGCCTTTAAACAAGACAGCCGCTTGATGATAAAATATAGATAAAATGCCACCACACATTATTTATGTCACTGCACTTTGAGATTCACCAGCGGGGTTTTTTTTTGTTGTTTTTTTTTCGGTTACATCGTACATAACAACATTCTTTCTAAATTAAGCACTAAAAGACTGTCGGATTTTTTGCCAACAAAAATGAACCAAAGTTCACAAACTGTTCTTTAAAGGGCGAAATGCGGTGTAGTGTACTCCATTCTAATCAGTGAAATGGCTTTATGTCACATTCTGAAAGACCCTGAAGATGAGTTCTTACTATCGTTCAACAGGTTTAAGGTTAATATTTTGTATTTGAATGTTTAAAATGTTCTCAAAATTGCATGTGTTTTTTTTTTTTTTTAATTGGAGTCTGGAAAAATCTGGAATTCTGTGCAGCTCTGCTATGAGCCAGTGATACCAGAGTCACATGGTCTGAGAGCAGCGTACTGGCTGGTCTCATGACACCAGTCTTTATTTCACAATCCCAGTCATTGTAATGGCTGGAAAACTGTCAGTCATTTAAAAAAAAAAAAAGACCTCGATGGTTCTTCCAGTCTGATACCTGGCGCTCGGTTCCAGACATTTCTAATTTCTGTTGTTTTGGCATGTTTAAAACGACGCTCAGGAGCGGAGTTGTTTGGGTTCCTGTCGGTGAAAACTTTTCTGAAAATGATCCTGTGTTTGCGATATTATTTTTTTTTAATGATGTGGCAGAGATGATTATTTTTATAAAGACCACTTGTGTCCAAGGCCTAGTCATGCGAATGTGGAATGTAGCAGTCCTTCATTTTGTGGAGTACAAATGCTTCCAATATAAACTTAAAATCACAACATGTGAAGCAGTTAGCTCAAAAACAGCCAGTCAAACGTCAAATCCAGAATTCCCCAACAGGTTTATGTTTGGTCAGATGACATATTTCCCCACAATTTATCCAGAAGTGATTTCATCTGGGCTTGATTCAGACCCAGATGAATCAAACCCAGCATTGTTCGAATGCTGGGACATTCAGTTTGTTTTCATGTAGACAGAAAACATTTGATCCAAAGGCACAAATCGTCAATAAACTCACATCTTGCTTCTGAGGAGGTTTCTCCTGTCGAGTTTGATTATGTGGCACGCTGACATTAGCAGAATGCCACAATGAATTGCTTTAGGTCTTCAGGTCACACGTTAAAATCATCAAGACCAAAATTATGAAATGATTCACTTAATAAGGAAAAGCACGGAATTTAAAGAAACATTATAAAAATGTCCTGCTTTCCTCATTTTTTTTTTTCCTGACAGTTTGAAATCTCCTCTGTGTAAAATTCTTTTCCCTTCTCCAGCAATGTCCAGCCAGCCGCACGATCCATCTTTTCTTCCCCTGATGCTCAGGGGCCGTCTCTGGGTTCCTGTCAGCCCCACACTCACATCATGTTCCTGAAGACCCACAAGACGGCCAGCAGCACGGTGCTCAACATGCTGTACCGCTTCGGAGACGAGCACAGCCTCCGCTTCGCCTTGCCGCTGGGATACCAGCTGGGCTACCCGCTGCCCTTCAACGCTCACAGGGTGAAAGGCTACCGAGGTCCCAGAGCCATCGAGTTCCACATCATGGGGAATCACATGAGGTTTAATAAGCCGGAGGTGAGTTCTTCAGAGGAGCAGAAAACATCAGGATGATGTAGAATTTAGTTGGATAAGAATAAGAAATCAGCATGCCCTCTCTGTCTCTGACAGACGGTAAGATGGAATAATGAAATCATCCTACAGAGCTTCTTGATATTTGTTGAACTTATACTGCTTTGATATGTCGGCTCTACAGTTTCTTAGGAAGAGCCTCCTAACATATGTCTTATTGTCGTTGAAGCGTCTCTACCAAGAAACGCTTCTCTACGCTTGAACTGCCTCTGCGCTTCTTGGTCGGTTGGTTCGTCATGACTGACGGATGCTTTCTGATTGATTATTGACAATCATGTGTTCAGTGCATTGCTGCCTGTTGCCACAGCTGCAGATTAAACACTTTGGGGTTAGTTCTCCATGAAAAACACCTGTAGAAAAATGCTCCTGGAACAAACCAGATGTGACACACGATTGTTTTAATACTCATATTCAGGTTTTTATAATATATGTAAAATAAATTCATGACAAAAAACAAATTATTTTCATTTTATTTTAAAACCTTACATAATGCCAGTCGCAAGTTGTTGCCTCTTTTTCTGGCTGCTCGAGTCCTTTAGGTTCCAGCTTTATGGATCACAGATCGCTCTGCCAGATGTAGCTTCCTATTGGATCATTTCTGTCCTACTATAGGCTATGTGTTCGATCGTTGATACAGTAAATAATGGCTGTTCGTCCTGTACTGGAATATTTCAATTACTCAACTCTGGCCTTGTAGATGGAGGGTCAAAAACTAAGGCGCCTGATTAAAGCTGGAACAATGTGAACTGTTTTACTAAAGCAGAAAGCAAACGTTTGCTCGTCCAGTTTTAATCTAAAACAGTAATCTCATCTCTCACTATTACATATCATCACACTATTTTGGGGATGAAAACACAAGACATCCATAAGTGTCCAGAGCCTGGAGCAGGAAGTGACTCTCTTCATCCATCTGGTGACATGCACACTCAGCCAGACAAGATTCAGGGCTAATCTGAGCCTCAGTTGATGTGAAGAAGCTTCAGAGTTAGCCAGCTGTACTTTCACCGATCAGATGGTCTCACCAACATGGACTTATATTTCTGTCATTTAGGTTTATTACTTTTGTTATGCTTTTTTCTAATTTCAAGGCTAATTGCTTTAAACAGACTCTGACGTTTTTATCGGTCTGAAGGTTCAAAGTGTGTACCATTTATAAATCAGCACATTTATTTTGAGGTTAATTGTATAAAACTCAGATACTTTACTCCTAAAGCTGCAGTTTGTAACTTTGATTAAAAATATATTGTTTTTTTAACAAATTTATTCCGTTACTATGTTCTGACAGTTTATTATGGGACAGATAATCTGTAAAAAAAAAAAAAAAAAAAAAAATCGACCTTTTCTCCCAGTTCTCCCAGTGCTAACTAAAAACAACCAATCAGAGCCAGGAGGAGGGTCTCTGCTACCGCTACAGCTACAGCTTCTCCCCGTTAGCAGAGCCTGTCCTGAATGCTAGGCTAGTTAGCCTAGCCATCATTTATTGTAGAAAAATGATTTTCAAGTGAGTTGTTTGTCCACCAGTAGCACGTTTAGCATCGGGTACATGAAATTGATTGACAGCATTAAGACCCTCCCCCTGGCCGTGATTAGCTGCTGCATTTCGATCTTTTCATAGATCATCTATCTCATAACAAATGACATGGTGACAGTTTTAACAAACGGGAAAAAAATGAATCATTAAAGTTACATACTGCAGCTTTAACTGACACATTTTTGTCTATCGATCATACCGATTTTCTTTTCAACATCATGAAAATGTTCTACTGCCTAGAACTGTCCGTTCGTAAACGTCCATTCATGGCACCTTTTTTATAACCAAGGTTTGTTCTTGTTTTCAGGTGGAGAAGGTGATGCCTGCAGACACCTTCTACTTCTCTATCATCAGAGACCCAGTTGCTCTGGCTGAGTCTTCCTTCGCCTACTATAAAGAAGTGGCCCCAGCCTTCCGGAAAGCCAAAGGATTGGGGGAGTTTGCGGATGACCCTAAAAAATTTTACGACCCTCGTCTACGGAACAACCACTACGCCCGCAACCTGCTGTGGTTTGACTTTGGCCTTGACAACAACGCCAATTTCTCTTTGGCGCTGGCTCGGCTCGGAGAGGACATGATCCGGCGGACCTTCAAGCTGATTCTTGTCTCCGAGTACTTCGACCAGTCCATGATCCTGCTGAGACACGCCCTCTGTTGGCCACTGGATGCCGTCGTCTTCTTCAGCCTGAATGCTCGGCAGCAGAAGCCCAGCAGTGCCGGTGGGACCTGGGTGGGCAAAGCAGCAGCAGCAGCTGCAGCCGCCGGTGTTGGTATTAGAGGCGGGCTTGTTCAAGCAAAGATGCTACCGAACCTTTCCCTAACGCCAGAGCAACGGGAAAAGCTTAGACAGTGGAATGCCTTTGATTGGTACCTATACAAAGCCTTCAACAAGACCTTCTGGGAAGAAATTGACAAGTTTGGTCATGCTCAGATGGAAAAAGAAGTCCGTCTGCTCAGGATGCGTAGGGAAGACCTGGCCCGGGTGTGCCTCAGGGATGGGGGGAAGCCTGTGGAAGCTCATCGGATCCGGGACAAAAACATTAGACCGTTCCAAAGTGGATTAGTTAAAATTCTGGGTTACGAGCTCCAGCCGGGGCTGGACAATAACACTCGGATGTCGTGTCTGAGGATGATCAGGCCTGAGATCCAGTACAAGGACGTGTTGGATTCTAAGCAGTTTCCACAGTTCCACGCCATCCCAGCTCAGCAACAGAGCCAGAGGCTGCTGGTGGCCGTTGGCGGGACATTTTTAAAACAAGAGCCACCCAGGAAAGGCAGAAAAGATACGGGAGGAGAAGCTGGAGCTGGAGGAAGGACTTTAGAGGAGGGAATGAAAGACTGGGAAGGCAGCCGTTTAGTTAGGAACAACCAGACTTTGGTACGAGAGCATGAAAAAGGAAAGCTTAGATAGGAACCTGTCGTTTTCTGTCTCTGGAAGCTTAGATAACTTAGAAATGGACGAATACTAGTTTTGTTTACTTGTGAAAACAAAAAGCTCTTCTTCTATTTTGACTTGTTTTCGTTAATACTATTATAGCTGTAGTTAATGTGGTCATCAGATGTTCCAATAGCAGCAGTCACTAGGGCTGGGTGGTGTTTGCTTTTGATCAAATTTAGCCTTTCTGTTATCATATCACTGTCTGCCTGGAAAGACCGTTGAGCATTTTGAGATGATATGAATAAATGAATGAATGAATGAATGAATTACCACTCAGCCCATATTCATCTGTCTTCACCTCACAAAACACAGTCATTGAACATGTGAAGAAAAGTGTTCATAAAACTGACTCCTATAATTACTAGTCAGCTCTGCTTCTGCTCGCTCCTCTATGGTGTGCAGGTAATTAAAGCAGCAGTGTATTATTTTATAATGAAAATGCATTGAGATTGGTTTGGTTAGCTAGAACACATGCTAACACTTTGGTCATGGAGTGAGTTGAAGATGATGTTATCATCACAGCCTTGTTCTTGTGTAGAGTATATTCTCTGTCCACTGATTGACCAGCCAACCGATCTGCGTTCTACAAAGGTCTGAAAATCAGCCTCTGTCCTCTTTGCTCTGCTGTGAGAGACCGACTGAGGCCACGGCTTAACTTAGAAACTTTGTGGCTATATTTAGTGGTGTTTCAGATCCCTTTTGGCAGCATTTTTTTTTATTTTTACTTCTTCAAAAAACCAAACCGTGACTAATGTAGTTCCCATGTTGTCGGACACTTTGGTGACAACTGACAGTGTCAGTTATTAAAAAGAAACCAGCGCCGTAATCAGGTCAGGCTTATTTAATGGCTGGAAAACTGCAGCTGTAGTTTACAGTAACTGGATGGCCAGGCTAACAACCAATCAGAGGGGAGTCTAGACCAATCAGATTACCAGACATTTTATAGTTGTTCAAGTAAAAACGGTTTAATTAGGAACATGACTGCTTAAATACCCATTCAGTGGTAAAAGAAAGACACTTCAGAAGTTTATAAAACATGTTTCCATGAAGCACTCTAGAATCATGTTTGTTATTCCTTCAAGCTGTAAGTGCTTTACTGAATCTTAATAACTCCACAGAACCTCATTCTAGACAATGATTTTTGAACTGAACTGGAGTTCCTTGGCGTTCAGTCACTGCAGCTCAAATCTCCTTTAACCATTCAGAGGTTCAGGCCTGTGGTTTATGCAGATGTTCCTAAACCTTTAAACCACACTTGTCTGAGATGTTTTTACATCATTTATATTTATCATAAATCAGTGACATTACTAAATATTTTTAAAATAACCATACACTGGAAACCCAGAACTGTATTTGAACGAAAAAGGAAAGTGTTGTAAAAATAAAAAAATACTACTTCGTGTTTGAATCTCTGGCTTGAATTTTGAGACTTTAGCTTAGTGGAACGGTCGAACCTGAGGGGAACGATAAATTGACTTCTGCAGGTAATATGCTACTCACTCATAACTACTCTACAGAACCCTACTTTTAAGATATCTGAGCTGTCCTTTTTAACTGTAGATGTCACGAATGATAAACTCTTCCTATCCCACTGCAGGTGTGATATGAAGAAGCTTTGACTGCACAATACAGTATGTTTACCAGAGCATAGCCCACTTTAACTTCCAACCCAACTGTTTAACTCCCATCCAAAGTGGTGCTCTGGTCTTTTCCCAGTCGGTATTACTACATCACCACCCAGCCCTAGCAGGGATATCAAAATGCTGTATGTTCTGTCTGTTTTCTTGTTTTTTACATGAACTTTTAAAATGTTGGTACTGCCTTTTATTGTATAAGAGAACTGGCGCTGCCGCCTGTTTCCTGGTTGTAAGAGTTTTCATATTAAGCTTGATGTAATGTGCAAGACTTTATAAAATATTCCCTCCCCTCTCATCAGCGTCCAAACTGTTTGAAACTGTTTCTCTACTTGTGCTGCAGGAGTAACTCCGACCCTCCGTGGACGTTTGGAGGATTTTGCAGCTCTGTGCGGCATCCGGCAGTGAGCCGCTAGCCTTGCATTCCTTCTTCTAAGCAATTATGGGGGGGAAATTTTCTGCCATAATTCGAGAGCACAAAATGATCTACAGGCGAGCAGAGAGGCTTGTGAACGGAGATTTGATCTGAGCAGAGGGAAGTTTTGAGCGGGAGGAGAAACATTTGAGGAAGCACAGTGAATGTTTGAAAGAGAGCAGCAGTTTTGAGTACAAGCACTACAAGTTTTGAGAAGAAAGACATGAACTGAAATTGTGTGCTCTCGAATTGTGGCAGAAAAATTTCCCCGTAAGCAATCAAATATATTTACACAGTACAGTAGAAACTAATTTAAACTCTAGGATTTTTGTGGACAAAGTTGCTTATTTAAATTTAAGACCAAAAAGTAAAGAAAATAAAAATTCTGGAAATGTGATATTCCGAGACTCCGCCTCCACACGTCTCCTCCAGACTAGCGACAGCAGCAATTAGTAAACACTTGGAGCTGCATGTTTGCTGAGCTCATCATATGAACTACAACGTTCCCAACAACGGTCTTAAACAGCATCAATGGGTGGCATGGAGAAGCATCGTCATGACGACGTGGCTGGAGGTGAAGAGTCAGGAACAGTGAGGTTCTTAAAGAGACAGACCGATTTATTTAGACAAAACTACTATGCAAAGTCAAACTGAAATTTCTTTTAAGTTGTTTTGACATACAGCATTTTCATAACAATTGAATGTAACGTCGTTATTTGATTGGGCCATATAATGGTACTTTGTGCCTGAAAAATACACAATACCTCCTTCAGGCTAGTTTCTAATGTCTTAAAAATAAATACCTTTACATGGTAATTTTTTATTTATGTACTGGATTTAATAACCGGTTCAAATCTGTTTTTTCTTTTTAAATGGGCCAAAAACAGGATTCAACCTCGGTCTACTTCAGTCAACTGAAACGAACTGGAAATGTTCTTTTTCATTGCAAAAATACTTCCAATCAGAGTTGAGCCGGTGAAAGGTTTTCTGTGTAAGGCTGCGTTGGGTAAGACGCGCCTGCTTGGACACAATCAATTTAAAAGGTTTAATTATCTCATGAGGCTTTCACCAAGTTCTACCACTGCATGCTAAAAAACGTCACCAACCCTGAGCCAGCATGGGGAGACAGTGCAGAGGAACAACAAAACCAAAACCTCAACCAGAACCAAGCCGAGGATGACTGGACCTCTGCCGCAAGGACGGAGACGGGGAAGAAACAGAGAGAGCGACTGAGCTAAGGAAAAACGGCCACTGAAATCTGTTTTAGTTCATCAGTCGGTGCTGGATGACGTGGTTTCTGCTGGTCAGGTCAGCAGGATGAACCTTCGTCCTGCTGAGCCTCAAATGTTTCTGAGTAACATGAGAGGAAAAACAATCCACAACTCATGTTTCTAATTAGAGCTGCTTGAAGGCCTGCCAGGGTCTGGTTGTATTGTCATTGTATCCAATGATAATACTAACTCTAATACTGTATCTCATTCTTCCACTGTCAGATGGAAGGTATCTGATTTACAATTAAACGTAATTGTAAATCAGACCTGAATGTCAGATAGAAAGTTATACGAAAAAAGTTCAAATAAACGACTTTGCAGCTTCTAGTTTGTATTTAGATGTTTGTGGAGAAATATATTTCCCAAAGATAATTTGTACAACAAAGATGCCACAGAAAGTCAAGCATTTTCAATTGGAGCACACATGATTTAAAACCAGTGATGAGTTCAAGCTGTCCCTTGTTCTGTTGACCCGGGTTGACCCGTCCTCTCAGAGCTCGGCTGCTCTGCCCCGAGGCTACCAGCTCAGCAACTTCCTCCCTGCAACGATTTCCAACTTTTCATGCTTTGATTATAAAAATCCTTAAACTTTATCACTGACTGGAACAAACAGCAAAAAAAAAAAAAAAAAAATTCAAAAAAAATCTTACATTTTTTTTAGAAAATGTAGAGCAAGTTTAGTGTGAACAAGTCGGCAGCTCCTTTTTTTTCTAAGCTTGTTGAGTGTTGATGTCGTGCACTGTTCTTTCTGAACCCATTTGGCTTCGGTGGTCAGCACAGAGGAAGTTGTTACGCATAAACAGCTGATGCAGTTTCAGAATTAAACGTTTCATCTGTGTTGCGGTGCAGAAAAGCAGTATGGCACGTACAGGAAACCCAGCAAAGAAGCTGCACACAGCCCAGACTGCCAGCAACATGTTGCTAAAGTTTGGCATGCGAAAATGGATATTTCACATAATAAATACAGTACAGACGTAAGCATTTACAGGGTCGCCTTTTGTCATAAGCACAATAATTACAATTTCTATTTACAGTGGGAGTAGACTGATTTGAACGTGGCTACACTTTAACAGTACTTGTTTACGAGGAGATCAGTGGTTTGACAATTGTTTAAAGCTTTAGCACGGGCTCAGAAACACAACTCATCACACCACACGGTTTGCTGCTTGACTTTTCCTCACAGCCTGTTAGAACGGCTGTTTTAAATTATACTTTTAAGGTGTGGAAGAAACCAGGCGCTCTCTGGGTCAGACTGTCTTCTCTTTATTTTTTCTAACTGATGACATCTTGCTCCACCACACAGATGGGGCTGAATTATCTGATTTTAGCTCTGCCTTTGAATGTCAGTAGAATACAGTTCAAACTGTGGCTGTTCTGTGCAGAGTAAAGGTCTTCTACACCCACTCACTTTTGAATTTGTTCTAAGTGACTGAGCTTACAGAAATCCAAGTCTGGGCAATTAGGACCGGGCTTGTGAGGCGAGAAGGATCAAAGATCTCTCTGTTCTTCATGTGTCAAACTCAAGGAACCTGGGCCAAATCCGGCCCGTCATAACTCTTTATGTGGCTCTCTGGATTCTAGACTAAATATCATGTTGTCAATCAAATCAATGCAGCTTTTATCTGCTTACTGCCAAATCATATCAGTCAGTCCCTCCTGTTTCTTGAGAATTATCATGGAAATTTCCTCAAAATCAACAAATCCTAATGTGCTAATTGAGTTTATTGTACCTTTTCTCTCAAAAACATTATCAGGGTTTTTCAACTGTTTTAGGGTCGTGTCGATGTGCTGAATCCTAAAATCACATTGGTTTTGCTCAATCAGGTCAACTTTCTGAGCTATGGAGCAACATGAGCAGCAAAATGCAGGACTTGTTCTCACATCTGGAGAATCTGATCAATGAGTGATGAGCAGGAGGAGAGATTCCATCAGGAAAGAGACGGAGAATTTTACAACAAAGACATAATGTTCAATTCACATGTACTTACACTTATCAGTGTTTATTACTCAACTTACAGAAATCCAAGTTTATAACATTTAATTAATACACTCTGTTAGAAAATAATTTTTGTCTCCTAAAACCTTTTTTGGATGAAAAATATTAACAGAAATGAACTGATAATGTCACAAAAATGGAATCAATTTAGTCAGAAGATCGAACTTCTCTAAATCAAATTCGAATAAAAACCTGACCTGATTGGGAAACATGGATGTCATTTTTGGACTCAGCCATGCAAAATAGTCCTAATTCAGTTGAAAAAACATAGACAACTTTCAAAAAATATTTTTTGGAACCCAGTGTAATCTTATGTAATTATTTGTCCTGCCATTGAACAAATATGTCAAAAAAAAAAAAAAAACAACCAAAAAACAAAACTTTTTGTTGAAGAGCAGGATTACAACAGAGGACCAGAGACAGCGGGTCGTAACAGCTGTAAACGGGGCAAGCGGCAGAGAAATGATGAGCAGAAGAGCTAATTAGAGGTGAGCGAATGCAGCACAGAGAGTGCAGGCAGAGGAGAGATGGGATGATAGAAAACACCTGAGAGGGACAGAGAGCTGGCAGACAGCCAAGCATGAAAAGGAGAAAAGAAACCTGAACCTAAAATAAAGAGTAAACAGAAATAAAAACTAAACTGAGAAAAAAATCCAGTGAGAATAAATGAACGGACACAAGAAGTAAGCCAAAATGGTAAAGTATGAGGAAATAAACAGTGAAGAAATGATCAAAAGCAGAAACATAAATGAAGCTAAAAGTCTAAACTGATCTTAACAGTTTTCAGTCATATGCCTTCATTTTTTTGTGTCCTGCTCTAGTTTTTTAATTATTATTATTTATTTTTTTTTTGCTGTAGTTAGAATCTGGTTATGGTTCACAAACACAAAACATAAAAGCTGATAATTTTCTTCCCAGATCATAATAGTGGAATTAGAACAGAATATATTTGTTTGGAATATGTGCCATTGTTCCAAAGAGCAACTGTTTTATATAGACTCTGAAAACTAGCTTAACACATTTCAGTTTCATATTTCATCTTAAATTTCACAACACAAGTGAACAAAAATAGTCTACGTCACCATTAAATATGTTCCTCTCTTATGTTTTTTCTCCGTTATGATGTTTGTCTTTTTTGCATATTAGCTGAACATGTTCAACTAATATGCATTTGGCTTACAGTTCTACTGAATATAAAAAGCAAAAAAAAAAAAAAAAAATCACAAATTTTGTTGAAACTGATTTATATAACCACTCAGTTCAGAGCTTTCAAATGACAATAATTGGTGAAAATATGTCTGAAGAAAAGCAGCAGATGAAATCCCAGCCGGAGCAGGAAGAGAGACAAATCTGAGGTAAAAACCGTTTAGAAGAAGCAGCTTCAGCACAAGCAGTTCTGTGCCTCAACTAGCTAGTAGTGGAAAAAACAGGGAATATAATACTTCAAAAGGAAAAACTGAATTGTGAGGATTCCCTCTCAACCTCAGTACGGTGTCTCAACAAGCAGAATGGTTCTGTTCCCTCCCTCCATGCTTCAGGTTCTGCCTCTGAGGAAGCCAAGGAAGAGGCTTGAACAGAACACGCATGAAACCTCTGGACTCTGTAGTTTGTGGACAGAGACTTATGACACTGGTTTCACTTCAGCTTCAATGTTGAAACATGGAAAAACCACAGCAGACTATTCTGAGAGTGGTGCAACACAGACGCAGACGGTCTTTAATGACCCGGGCAGTTTTTTTTCCTGTCACATTACTAAGATAGACTGTAGACTCCAGATTGGTTTTATTTTTTATTTGCTACTTGTATTGTATGTCGTATTCAGGCATTTCTGAAAAAAAAAGAGACAATATCAAAGGAGCGGTGGCGCTTAGTAACCAGAAGGCATTCAATATGTGCTGCAATAAAGGCATATTTATTCACAAATTACAGACATTTTAAAAAGAACAAGTTCATTAATGACACATTAACATTTCACACAAAAAAAGGTTTGTTCAAAACTATAAGTTAAATAGTGGCAGTTTGTCACATAAAGAAGAAGAGCAGAGCAGAAGTTGACACGTGAACCGTCATCACATGTTGGTCAGTTTTTCTTTTCTGTCATCATCTATCTGTTCGTATGGATGATCTGGAAGACAAAGCGGAGGGCAGAGTCACAGGAAGGAAAGCATTTACAACCACGAGTCATTTAAAGCCGAAGCTACATGAGCTACAACAGTAGCAAGTCTTCCAGGAAAGTTTCTGAAATTATTTAACACATTTAGATCTTGTTTTATGATTGTGAAAGTTTTTCAGTTACTTAATTTAAAAAAAATTTCTATTGTTTTAAAGCATTTCACACAACCAGAAATACTTTTATTCTGTTCTATCTGAGTTTTACAAAGTCAAAATGATCAACTGTTGCATGAAGCTTCTCTATAATTAATCCTAAAAATTTCCACAAAACTAGTGACCTTCTCCAAGAAAGGTAATTTGATTTTTCTAATATTTAATCTCTCACTTTTGATTTTAAAATGGTTACAATTTTTATTTCAGTTTCTCAGAACTGTAATCCCATTAAAAGCTCAGTGTAAGTTTAACGTTTGATTAGATTAGCAAGTCTTACCTTTTGATTTCAGGCTGAGGCTTCCGTCATCAGAAATGCTTTTCCTGCAGACAGAAAAGGCAGAAATGGGACTTTTTTCACATGAGAAATGATAGAATTGTGATTCATTTAAAATGTTCTCTGTTAGTTTGAAATAACTGACTGAATTAACTTAACAAAGGCAAGATTTAAAGGGGCAATATTATGTTATTCTTCAGGCACATATTTCCTTAGATATGTTAATTCCATTTATTAAAATGCTGTATATATATCAAATATGACTTTAAAAAAATTTGACTTCATAATTTAACAGCTTGAAACTGGGCCTCTGTCTCTTTAAAACTTCCTGCTCTTTCTGAAACTCCACCTTCAGGAAGTCATCGGCTCCTCTACTAACAACATTTTTACCAGCCTTCGACTGCATAATGAGCTCTGCAGATGTGCAGTTCCACCAAGTGTTTGCTAATTGCCACTAGCTGAAGGAGCTGAATGGGGGAGTTGTGGGGAGGAGCTGCTCTGTGAGGCATCTCTGAGGAGGTGGAGCGACGTCCACCCTGGGGTTTTGCACAGCTGAATGGCTGCCATGAAAGGATTTCTCAGACATGTATAAACAAATCAGGGTCACACCCCAGGCATGATTCTGATAAGGAATAACATTATAAAATGACGTAAAACTCAAAAAAGTGGATTGTACATAATAACGCCCCTCTAAACAGCACATCAGAGCATCTAAATGAACATGAGTGGACATGTTACTATACTGACAGTAATTCTAAACCATCTGGGAGTTGTTTTTATGGGAATCTATGAAAACACAAGTGTTCTCCAAGTCTGTTGTATCTGGACTGAAACTCTGTTGGGACTCACTTGTTTTTCCGTGTGCACACACACACAACGGTAATCACAATGGCGACGACGACAACTGGGACCAAGACTGCAATTAGGATTATCCACTTGGTTGCTGTAAGAAACAACAAAGACATTTCAATGAGAAACTGCCTTACGGTTACACTCTGCTGCTCGCACCGAACAAAAACAGCAGCCACGTAAAACAGCTAACTGCTGGCTGATCTGCATGTACGAAACAAAATGGAATCCTTTCACTAGCTTCAGTGCTTCAGTTTTAACTCAGTTTAACGAGGATAAAGTTGAGCAGCTCTTACCCAGTCCTCCTGGAACCTCAGTAACCTCCGTCTCACAGATTGGGCCATCGAAGCCTTCTGGACACTCACATGTGTATCCGTTGTTGTTGGCTGCCACACATGTTCCTCCGTTCAGACAGGGATAACTGAGGCAGGGACTTGCTGCATGAAGGAAGAACACAGATGAGCTTCCAATACAAGAGTAGCAGTGATATTATCAGCTAAGGTGTTCACTGAAGCAGACATTTTGCTCGTCTTTGCTGTTTAACACATTACAGTAACACTACAAACTAAACCAGTTCCAGAAACGTATGTAGTGGATAAGCTAAAGCAAAACATGTGATTTTTACAGTGACATCTGGGGCTGAACTTCATGCCTCCCCCCGACAAGATGCCGCCCTGGATGGCTGCCTATATTGGAAACCGCTACTGAACTATGCACACAATGCAATCCATGTGTGCAAGTTTGAGTAAGCTAACAAACATTCTCAAATAAGACACTAGCTTTTTGAGATAAGTTAAAAACCTCCAGTCAGTTTTTTTATTGTTTCTCCTAAAGGAAACAAACCTTTGAAGCAGTCTCGCTTTAAGTTGAAGACGGTGCAGACATGACCCTCCTGGCAGCTCTTGGGTTGGCACACGGCTCCCCTGCTGGTACACTCGCACGACTGGGAGCAGTCTTCAGTGACAAACTTCTCATTCAGCTGCAGGATGGAGAGAGAAAAGATGAAGCAAATATCCATAGAGACGCACAAACATGGATACCCTGGGTGTGATAAGCGGGGGGGCTCACAAGGTAGTATCTGTTGAGGAAGGTGCAGCCACACTGTGGGTACGGCACACAGATCCCCTCACTCATGACGAAACCAGAGGCACACTGGCACCCTTCCACACAGGAAGTGATGTCACATTCAGAGGGTGCTGCCAGGTCGGCGCAGGACGACGGACACGCCGTCATGCACTGGGAGTAGTTGCTGTTGGCACCACAAGCCAGGGCTGCAACCCAAACACAGATAGTCAGATTTGTGAGGGAGTTTGTGGCGGCGGAGCCAGGTTCCTCTTCCCCCTGTCTGTGGATTATGAATCTTACCGCAGTTCAGATTCTGCCTCCAGGCTCCCAGTCTAACTCCAGCCTCCTGACAGGCGGTGGCGTATGCCTCGTAGCTGCCGCAGCGCAGCTCCTCGCTGCCCTCCTCAGCACACAGGTCAAACACACAGTCACTAGAAGGACAGACACACACATTGAACATGAGCAACACCTCATACATGGTTCCACATGCTGCCCACAGGATTACTCACTCCTGGTAGGGTTGGGGTTCCACAGTGTCATGGCAGGCTACAAACGGCCCCTGGGGGTCTGACAGGGCTCCGCACTTTTTCACGCTGTTGTAGTCGCTGAGTTGAGACGTGGAGCAGTCAGACGTCTCAAATCCTGACTCTGGATCTGTCTCCACCTCTCGCCTGGAGAAGGACGGAGGTTTGGGTTAAAAGTGACTGACTGGTCAGGCACACTCATCTGTGTAAAACTGTGACTAAGTAAAGTCTTGAATCATTTCAGTGTGTTTGCTGTAGGCCTACGTTGGCTCATTATGTAAACTGCACATTTTTATTCTGGATTTTTCTAGGAGTGATGTGATAGTCGAAGAAACTGTCCAGCTGCATTACATGCAACAACTAAAGAACATTTTTTATTTTTTCAGAGGTTTTAAAATCTGCCTTCTATGAAACACACAGTGATATATGCGAAGTGGGAACTGGGTTCCAACATGTTAATTTTGATTAATTAATTACATAGATTTTGAGTATTAAGTTGGAACCTTTTTATAGATGCGTTTCCAGTACGCCCATAAATCTGACGGACGGGTGAGATCCGCAAACACAAACCACAAAGCTGCTGGTGTACACCCACTGGGGTTCATGTCTGCTTCACAAAACAACCTGACTGGATTCTGGAAAAGATTATTGTTGTGTTCAAGTCGTGCTAAAATGAGCTACGCTATCAGTGAAACTATTCAATCCTAAAGTAGCATCTCAATGATAAACATGTAGCAGCAGTACAATGCTAATGTCAGCGTTTCTACATTCAGATTTCTAAAGAAGTTCCACGAATGATCAGGAGTTCCTGAAACTCTGGACAGATGAGCAGATAGAATAAAACTTTGTTCCAATTTGATGGTTGAGGAACCTGAAGAACAGATTAAACACTATAAATATATTTATTGTTGAATTCATATGTCTATGTATTCAATAATTTAGTAGCAAAAAGGATTTTGAATTGAAAATGTTACCTAACATTGTTAACTCAATTAAAATTTTTCATCGAGTCCCATTGCTACTGTGGAAGGTTTATTGTGCATCATTATGCCACTAAATGCAGCCGTTCTGGTGATGTTAAGCCGTCTGTGTTAGCATCCTGATCAAAACCCCCTGAAAGAGGGGATTTTGTATCTCAGTGGAAAATCCCTGATTAAATAAAGAGTACATGGAGTCTTAGTGAAGCAGTTACAAAGCTGGCTCAGTTTCTCCTCATCAGGTTTCCCTTCCAGACTGACATTAATAAAACACGTTGAGCCAGCATCAGATCTGGCAGGATGACCAATCAGTTAAAACAACCAACAGAATAATGAAGCCTATACTTTCTGATAGCCATCATATCTACAGAACCCTGTTCTCATATCAATTTGTCATTTAAAATGAGATTGTTTACACGTCTCTGTGTTACCAGACTTCTTGTATTTACTAGGAATGCACCGATTGCAGTTTTCAGGATGATCTCCTTCCTTAAAACGCCTGGCCTGCCGATTCCCGTGGAGTCAGATGCCAATGGATAGACTAGTGTTGTTTCAACTACTGACTGCACACATGCAGACGTGACCTGGTGGGCGTGTCTGTCACTCAGCCTCTCTCATGGCAGAGCAAAAGGGGACATCGGTGCGTCACCAGTATTTACAATGAAAAATGTTCACATAGGAGAAAAATCCTCATCGATTAACTTGAACACAAGCAGTTCTCCTACCTGTGGACATGAACCGCCCTCTGAACGTCAGAGATCTCCAGCCCACCAGCAACTCGGTCATTGGTTCTCCAGCTTTCTCCAAACTCATTCAAACTCCTGACCACTGTCCCATCGGGTTTCATGTATTCGTTTCTCGTGATGCCATCATAGTTTCCACACAGTCCTCTGACAGAGTGCCTGTATGTGCTGGGGAGCTCAATTTCTGAAAGAACCAAGAGGGAAAATGGAAGTGACGGGGATGAAGGCATCGATACGTAGGCTGAAGGTAGGTCTCAGTATGTGAGGTAGATACTTTACCTCCACGGATTTTGCCATCAAAGCGTACTGTGAGTCCAAAGTCTGTGGAAAGCTGGACTTCCTTGGAGTTCATTGTGATCGTCAAGCCCCTGACTGGACTGAGAGGAGGTGTGACGCGCTCTCCGTTCACCTGAAGGAAATAAGAGTCAATGACTTTTAGTTTTCTTTACAGAAAAAGGTTGCACTGATGCACGCTTTCCTCCAGAACTCACCAGGACAACGTTCTTCTGCAGGAAACGGACGCTGACGCCGTAGACGTCAACATACATCTGATCCAGCAAGGACATTCTCTTGTTCCCACCTCGCCTGACGTTCTTCCCTCTCACCAGCAGGGGAACCTGGGAGTCCAGGAGATTGTGGTCCTGAGTCAGGACGTAGGTGTAAGCTCCTTGGAAGTGATGTTTGAAGCCGTCGAAAGTCCTGTGGTGAGGGTCTCCGGTGATGCTGCACCGGTCAAAATCTACAGAGGATGACGATGGCAAAGAGTCGGTTAAGAACAGAGACTAAACTGCCTTCTTCCAGGAATCAACAATTCTCTGATCTGCACATGTCTGATATTTCTAGGAGGTGTGATGGTTGAACTCACTGCTGGGCCGGCAGTAGACGTCTCCGTGTTTGTCCAGGGCACACACCGAGTTTGAATTACAGTGGTGGTTTTTACATGTGATTCCACCACCAAGGTTACAAGTACACGACTCAGAACATTTATCTGTCAGCCATGAGTCTCCCACCTACACACAAGAAAACAGATACTCAGTCATATTTATCCATGTACCCCAAGAAACAGTCGGTTAACATTTTCTTGTCTAGGCTGACTCCTATTCCTGACTCTTAAATACAAAATGTAATTTTAGAGCTAAATGTCTTAAAAAGCCGTTTCCTGATCAGTATATCACATAGACATGGATCCAGGAATGTTTTCTTATGTTTTTGTGATTCTTTGAATCTCACTGCAGTGCATTATAGACTGGATTGAATTTGTCAGTACGATAATCGTCATGAGACAGTTTTGAGGCAAACTGACGTAAGAATTTAGAGTGTGAACTCTGTGCTCAAATCCCGCGTTGTTTCTGCAAACTACAAAATGTATTCCATGGAAACAACAATAGCTTTCCGTCTAAAATACTCTGCCGTTGTATTACTGAACATCTTGCTGTCAAACTCACATCATGGTACTCTCCGTCCGAGTCCACACAGCCACATTTATTCAGAGGAACACACTTGTCATCACTGAGGACGTATCCGGCGTTGCACTGACAGCCTTCCACGCAGGTGGTTGGTGGAAGGTGGCAGAATATGGGGAAGAGGTCAGAGCAGGTGGGAGGGCATGGCGGAGTACAGTCCGAGTAGTGGCTGTTCGTGGGACAGGGCAGCGCTGTGAAGAGCAAGGAGCGTCTGGCGTAAAGCACCGACCTCTGAGCTGGACCGTGACCAATCGGCGTGAGTGAAACTTACGACAGAAAGTGTTGTTCCTCCAGCTGATGGTGACGCCGGCGCTGTGGCAGGCCTGGGCGTACGCCTCCACGTTGTCACACAGCGTCGCCTGCATGCCGTCGTACTCACACATGTCGTAGATGCAGTTACCAAGGAAGGCCTCGGGGGGCACTAGAGAGTGGCAGGGCTTGAAGCGGTCAGACATGATGACCTCAGCACACTGAGCCGAATACAGATTCTCTTCTTCTGTGGTGCAGTTGGGGTGGATGTCGGGGCGGGTGTCCGGCTGACAGCTACAGACAAAAAAAAATCAACTTCAACTTTACTAAATGTCCCTTTTGCATTGCAAACACAGAAATATCTTAGAGTGTAGTTGCTATGTATTTTTATATTTGCTGAAAGAAAGCTACACACCATTCAGATAGTTACAGTTAATTGGATTTTGTCGACACTTACCCAGGGTCACTGTCTCCCTCCGATTTCCAGCTGTTGCCCAGTTCAATCACGTCCTTGGCTGGTCTCTTATCAGGCATCAGGTTATCATCAGAGCTGTCGTGGTTGTAGTTCCCACACATGCCACACACCTGGTCAAATCAGAAACCAAGCTCCAGAGAGCGTTCTCTACGCAGATCTCACAAATAACAGAGTAAAATATGTAAAATGCTCTCTCTACCTTGTTGAAGTATTCTCCAGGTATGGTGACTTCCAGGTGATGGACTCCATCAAACTTCACCTGGAGGCCAAAGTTTGTGTCCAGAAGGCTGTAGGATCCGCTGGTTATCACCTTTGCTCCAGCTGCATCTATGGTGAGCGGGGTTCGCACACGGCGCCCATTCAGCTGAAACATGACCAATGAAATGAGACCTTGGATATGGTTTCTTTTGCTGGCTTTAAATCATCCATGCTCATGTTAGTGGGTTTGAGACAACATTACCAGAACTCTGCGGCCCTTCTGGAGCTCAACCACGGTGTCGTGAGGCAGGTAGACTTTGACGTAGCGGACGTAGGAGGCCTCTGGCTGACCACGCTCCTCGTTTTTAGCCACCACTTTGAAGGGAGTTACCATGCTGCTGTTGCACACCTGTAGGATTTAGATAAAATGCATGCAGTGAACATGTCTGACTGTCTCCAAATGAAGTATGACCTCATACAATAATGCGTAATCATATGAGTCACAAAAACATTGGGATTAATAAAGTATTTTTCAACTGAAGCAATAAATAGACACGTTTCAAATTCTGTAGTAACTTCTGAGTCGATATCAGGGAGATTTATCTGATAGTCGCTCTGTATGTGTCACTCTTTCACTTCCTGCTGAAATGCTGTTCACTCTGCTGCATCCCAATCATTATTATTTAAAATAATTAAAAAAAAATCTGAAAACGTTAGGACTGTGTAGCTCAGTTTTGTAAGCATCATGGCTTCTGTGGCGCTCTGCTCAGTCAGACTACAGATAATATATAACAACTGTTTTAGGGTCGTGTCGATGTGCTGAATCCTAAAATCACATTGGTTTTGCTCAATCAGGTCAACCTTCTGAACTATGGAGCAACATGAGCATCAAAATGCAGGACTTGTTCTCACATCTGTGAGAGATGAGATTCTCCTTCTGCTCATAAATGAGTGATGAACAGGAGGAGAGATTCCATCAGGACAGAAAAGAGACGGAGAATTTTACACAGTGAAGACGTGACGTTCAATTCACATGTACTTACACTTATCAGTGTTTATTATTCAATTTACAGAAATACGAGTTTGTAACATTTAATACGAGGAAAACAATTTTTTTTTTCTCCTAAAACTTTTTTATGCAAAATAGTCCCAATTCAGTTGAAAAACATAGACAACTTTCAAAAAATACTTCTTTGTTACCAAGTGTAATTAAAGCCTTTTTCCAACTAATTTACTTTAGACTGCATGGTTGTCATTCTTGGAACTGAATCGGTTTGATAATGTTAATGTCAGTCTAGACTGGAGAGGAGAACAGTTTGTCTTCTACTGCTGGGATGAATCAGGAAACTTTCTGGACAAAGCTGATTATTCCTCACCTCCACCAGTGTGTATGTGCAGGTACCCATGAACGTGTGCATCACTCCGTCAAAAGTGTAATAGTGTGGATCTCCAGCCACATGACACACTCCTTTACCTGGGGAAGGAAGAGGAAGTGATGTAACCATTGCAGAGCCACTGGGATGCAGGAACAGATGCCTGGAATGAGTGTGTTTCCAGGTTACCTGTAGAGTGACAGCCCAGAACTCCCTCCACCACCTTGCACTCCTGCGCCGGACTGCACCGCCAAGGCTCACAGGTGACGTTGAGATTCCCGTTACACTTACAGCGCTCCGAACAGTCAGTCTCAGTGAACCAGGTGTCTCCAACCTGAACACGCACACACACACACACACACACGTTCACGCACTCCTGCCAAGAGTCAAAGAGGCTTTCTATTCTTGCAATGAATACCCACCGGTCTGTATTTCCCATCTTCATCTGTACATCCGCACTCACTGAGCGAGACACACTTGTCTCCGCTGAGGACCAGGCCCTCGTTACACACACAGCCCTCCACACAGGGGTGGCTGCAGGAGCCCCCGGGTCCTGCAGGGTCCTGGCAGCTGGGCTGAGGGCAGGCGGAGGCACACGGCTCATAATGACTGCTGGCCGGGCACTTCAGAGCTGCAGGAAAGGCGGAGAAGGCAACTCTTAAAAACCAGGACGATCTCTGGAACCAGCAGCTCTGTCAACTTAGCTCAAAAACACACACACGTTTAATTTGCAATATCAGAGCATTGAAAGAGGCTGTGTTATAAATTCGGTCACCACTAAAGTGACTTGCTCTCATTTGAACCTCTCACAGGTATTCTCTTTCATTCAGCTACACTGCGGTATTAAAGTGGCACAAGTCAAGAGGGAAATTAATAAAAACTGCACAAACTGAACAGCTGCCAGGATAGGTTCAGGCTTTATGGCTACATTTCCACTAAGGTTTGTTTACTACACTAAACAGACTGAAAGAAATAACTGAAGAAAATTGTTAAGATGTAAAATTTCTTTTCATATTCACATGTAAATATGGCAGTCTCCCCACAGTCTGACGTTTTTCCTTTGGTTTTGCGGGATTTCTACTTCTACATCACTTATCATGTATGTAAAGGTAGCATTACATATTTTTCAGGCACATATTCCATTTTATAGCACAATCGTGTAACCACTGTATCTTCAGGTATTATCAAAATGCTGCATATAAAAAAGGTTCAAAAGAAACTCGACTTTGTCTTAAAATTGTCCTCTGTCTCTTTAAGAAGCTTCCACTCTTTCAGACACGCCCCTTTCAGCACGTCATCACAACAGTGCTTCTCTGGTATACCATTTACAATCATTATGAGGAGCATTGGACATGAGAAAAAGTTCCTATGATGAGATCAGCAGATGTACAGTTCGTCAGGTGTTTGCTAATTGCTGCTGCCACTAGTCTGGAGGAGCTGAGAGGGGAAGGGATGCTCTGTGAGGCGGAAGCTCGGCTGCGGACTACAGCTTCAAGGAGGAGCGTTGTGGAAATAGGTGAGACCAAGCGTTTAGGCACCCCTGAGTGGTTGCCATGGGAGATTAAAGGATTTCGCAAACATGCATGAAAGAATCCAGGCAACACTCCCGGTATGTTTTTGATGAGAATAATATTATAACATGATGCAATTCTCATACAGTGTTTTTTTTGTTTGTTTTTTTCACAATACGTCCCCTTTAAAGTTTTACTGCCAGAGTTATTCCAGAGTACTTCAGACGTCTGACAGCAAAATACAGTGTGTGGTACACGCCAATAAACTGGTGGGAAGAACGAGGTTTATAGCAATCTAATTAGATGGCAGACATAATGGTAAAACCAGCAGAGTACTGGTTGGTGAAGATTATATAAGAGGCTTGTTTAATGAAAAATAGTTCTCCTCTTCATGACCCCACCCTTCCACAATGACTCCAAATGGGAGTCATAGGAACAATCATACCAATAACTTCACTCAATATTCAATGGGCAAATCAAGAGATGACCCATAGAAGCATTCGCATGTGGTGGCATCTATACCCATCATGTCCCGGGAATCACCAGTAATACGTGTAAAGAGTACACTCTCACGCTGAGGCAGACTTACGACAGAAGGCGTTGTCTCTCCAGTGGATGGGGACTCCTGCAGCAGCACACAAGTCAGCGTAGCTCTCTATGGCCTGGCACAGGGCCACGGTCTGGCCGCCGGTGGCACACAGGTCATACACACAGTTCTCAAAGAAGGACTCAGGAGGAACAACAGAGTGGCATGGCTTAAAGATTCCTGAGGAGGAGATGAGAAACAGACATCACTGGTGAGCATCACGTTCATCATCCTGTTAGACTCTCAGACCAACCAGACTAGATCGCTATTATTTTATTATTCTGATTGTTTTTCATCTCCAAGTCCTTTATGATTCAAGGGATTGAAATATCAAAGCGTATGAAAGTTACATTATGTAAAACCCTATGAAGTCCAATATATGACATATTTTGAACTTTTGTTTTGTCACCTGACCACTCCTCACGTGCGTTTGTTTGTAATATCTTGTGGGGACGATTTTCCTGACATATACTACGTTGTGGGGACCAATTGCTACTTGTGGGGACCGAAGCCTAGTCCCCACAAGGGGAAACGCTGTTTTTGGGTCAGGGGTCAGATTTAGGACTAAGGTGTGAATT
>CAEGAE010004737.1:0-21933 GCA_903067095.1 Girardinus metallicus | reverse complement strand
ACAGCAGATTTCTTCACACCAAGCTGCTTGCCTATTGCGGATTCAGTCTTCCCAGCCTGGTGCAGCTCTACAATTCTATTTCTGGTGTCCTTCGACAGTTCTTTGGTCTTCACCATAGTGGAACTTGGAGTGTGACTGTTTGAGGTTGTGGGCAGGTGTCTTTTATACTGTTAACGAGTTCAAACAGGTGCCATTGATATAGGTAATAAGTGGAGGACAGAGGAGCCTCTTAAGGAAGAAGTTACAGGTCTGTGACAGCCAGAAATCTTGCTTGTTTGTCGGTGACCAAATACTTATTTTCCACCCTTATTTGCAAATAAATTCTTTAAAAATCAGACACTTCTGATTTTTTTTTCTCATTTTGTCTCTCATAGTTGAGGTCTACCTATGATATCAATAACAGGCCTCTCTCATCTTTTTAAGGATGAGAGAACTTGCACAATTGGTGACTGACTAAATACGTTTTTTCCCCACTGTATAAGTTACAGGGAAGGTAAGGACTTTCAAACTATTCTGATATGTTTACTTTGCTATTTTTAGTGACCATGCCACTGAAAGATTGATCAGCTGAAATATTTACTTTTTAGGCAATCCTGTGAAAAAAACTGTTGCAGTAAAACACACAGCAATTCACAGAGGAAGAAAGCTGTTAGTTCAACCAATCCCTGTTTAACTAGTTGAAACTTTAGGCACAAATATTGCTGATAACTTCATTGAAACTCAGGTCAATGAGTCTTCCCTTAACTGGAAGACTCCATTAGCTGAGATTCTATTTTATTTATTTATTTTTTGTTAAACTGCTTTTTAAGTAGCCCATTCTTCATATTCCTTTTTATTATTATATAAGGGAATTATATTTTATTGTTATTCAACTAGTAATTATTCTACCTATTAAGTCAATTACAGGCCTCTCTCATCTTTTTAAGTGGGAGAACTTGCACAATTGGTGACTGACTAAATACATTTTCCCCCCACTGTAGCTGTAAGGCTGCCTTTTATCCCGAGGATAGAAGAGACTGAGATGCATGATAGTGGTAACAGGAGACCAACACTCACAACTCTATCACTTAGCATGGTCATTTACCTGTGTCCACTTGTGGTGGTCACTGGTCATGGCATGTACGTCACAGATTAGAGTCTGCAGGGCAAACAGAGTAGTTTTAGTTTCTGGATAAAAGTCAGAAAATGTTCCAACGATAACTTAACATTATATTATGTCAGTCAGTAAATTACCTGCATGGTTGGCCGCAGAAGAATGTGCCTGATCTGATAGGTGGGAATCTTCGTATTACCAGCTTGCCTGTAGTCTCTCACCTCGACTATTACACAGCCACAGTGGAAGATGTTCACCTGAGACACAACCCACAAATCAGCAGTCAGCAATCAGCAGTTAAAATTTAAGGGAATACCTAAACTAATTATGTCAGCGACTGAGAAAATACTGTGCATCACTGCTTTTTCCACATCCTTTATATGGTTTCAATCTGAAGCTGTTACTGCAGGATCCACTCTGCTCACACACCTGTGATTTCTCCAACAGATCCACCAGAATGGGAGGCAACTCCTCCGCATCCAGGTACTCCAGAAGCTCTCTTTCTTCATATGGGAGACGGATGGTTTCAGAGTCTAGACAGCAGAACAAAACGATCTGGTTAGAAACACTATATTACATACATGTAGAGGTAAAGAAAAAAAACTCTACATAACTAGTTTTACCGGATCCATTTTTGCCCCTGAGCATTAGCGAATAGCCTTCATTCCCAGGGTACAGGTTGACCACCAGACACGATACAGACTCCTGAGACACCAACTTTTCTAGTAGATTCACATTTCTTCTCAGATTCTGCAGAAAGAGACGGGAAAAGACCTACTAAGGAATGTTTGAACTATTTCCCAGAATACTGTACAACCTAAAGGACAGGATATTGCTTTATTTTACAAAATTAGGTGGATGTTTTCAAGCATCTCTAAACTTGTGGCATATGTGTAATGGGTCTTTTGAAATGGCATAACATGTGCATTTTAAATAGCTTCAAAAATGTATATTGCCTGAATTATTTTAATGTGAAGGAAAAATTATATCAGTCTGAATAAAAAACCAGCATCAACACACTCAGCTTGGCACAAGTAAATAATGATTGCATGGCTGCAATTATTTCAGAAAACAGTTATCCTATAGGACAACAGTTAGGTGACACAATCAGAAGCATAATGCTTCCACTCTTTTTATAGATCTTTTTGCCTGCTTAAGTTAAATGACAGTAGCTACTAACATTTAAACACCGATATTTACTTCCACACATTTAGCCAAAGCAACTCAACCTTTTGCCATTTTTCTGGCTACAAAGCCTAATATTTGAAACATCACTGTGAATAGTTTTATTTTAATGCAAATTACTAATGGCCTAAAATTTTATCACAAAATTGTATGCTATTTATTACAATGATGACAAACATTATTAAAATTCAGACACCATTAGTGCTTATTATTAGCTGACCATTCATAAAGTGCTAAATCCAAGCATATTAATGTAAAGCCAAGTGAAAGGGAAACATACAAGCAACATGAACAGGCACAGCACTGAGAAAACTGAAAGTGTCAAGAACAGCCAATCATGAGGCTGAGATTTCCTTCATGATTTTTAAAAGAATCACTCTGTTCAAAACTCTAAATTTCTGAGCTACTGTTAGCTGTAATCTCTAACATTACAGCTAATGTTAGAGATTTCATTAGCTGTAATCCTTAATCATCAAAATTAAGAAATATGCAAGTTTGCCTAATCAATCAAGTAATATAAGTTTCACTTTTTGAATTAAATTACTAAAATAAATATATTCTAATAGATATTCTAACTTATTTTTTTATTCAACATTTAACTTATGAGTGAAGCAGCCAAACACAAACCTTTAACTCTGGTTCTTTTTCACATTCTTCAATATAGAGCTCATGGAGCTTCTGATACAAACTCTTCCTGCCGCCGGATGAGATTCTTCTTTTGGCTGGTCGCTGTCGAGCACTTTCCACAATGTACTACAACACACAAATAATAAACTGAATTACAAAGCATAAGGAAAGCTTTGCAGAATTGATGCTGACCTAAAACTTTTTAAAAATACATAAACAGGCATGGCTGAAATAACATTTTACCTCGGCTCGATCCAATGCATATTCCAGAACTTGTTGCTTTGAGGTGGATAATTAAAAAAAGAAAAAAAAAAGACAGATCAGCTGGATGTATAAACAGCCCGAGATCAGAGCATATGAGACGGTTCTCCCTGAAACGCTACAATCTGATTAACAGCTTTGGAAAAATAAAGCAAATACGGCATTTACCATTGTGGTCCACTGCCAGCTGCAAGGCGAGTGACAGTATACGATGCTGTCCTTTCTGCCCCACACTGTCACCTTCCTAGAGTGACCATTCACACCCTGCACAGCAGAACAGCAGACACATTGCAAGCAGTCGGTTAAACCAAACTCCCATGAAAAGTGATGATAAACATCTATGCACCGAGAGTGGCCATGGGGTCGTTCACACAGTCCTTATACTAAAACAGTGTGGCTGGCAATCAATCAGATGCAACATATCAAAACACCAACGGTTACTGACGAGCGAACTGTAATCTAAGTTGTTCCATCTTTTATTTTTGCTTAAAATCCTACAATAAAGTAAATATACGCCGAAAGTAGCCGGGAGTGAATAAAATGTATGTGGCAGATGAAACTCCAGTGACAGTGAATGGAGTCCAGAGAGAGTGCCTGAACAGCAACAAGCTCGGTGATGCCTGACCGTTGAGGCTAGCATGGCTAACGCTAGCACAAGCTGGAAGTTAGAAGCTACACTACACCGTCTGGGACATAACAAAGCCGAGACAGGTCGGTGTCAGCGTGCAGAACGCACTTGCCTTTGAGGTTGCATAGCGGTCGAGAAAAGCCCCCAGTGCAATGAAACAAAATGAAATGGAAATATCAGTGTCTTCAGTGAAAAAAAGTCGGAGCAGCAGCCATTTTCTTCCAGTGTGACAACAACAGCTAAACTTCCGGTCTGAGCAGCGGTGGGCGGAGCCTCAGCCGGCACCTATGCCTCACAACTGATCATTACCTGATCAATAATTCATTCAGTTTTTCTTTTTACATGTCCATCCAGGTTTACAACATGAGTTTGAAATATGTCGGTGACAAACCAATTGATAATACTATTGAGTGAAAGTAACAAAATAATGCAAAATGGGCACATGAAGTTGCTCATTTGTTCAATATAATGAAAAATAAATAAATAAAAAATAAATTACCCCCTCACAATTGAAGTACAGTGGAACCTTAGCATAGTTTCTTAAATACTATCATCAACTTGAACTTCCCATGAAAGAGGTATATGCACCAAATAAATTCTTAATTGTAAAGAAACCAACCAATTATGACTTTAGAATCAAATTATGTCCAGCCCACAAAGGAAAACAACTGTTGCTGGTGGCTATTTTGAAAAATTTCTTTATGGCTGCCATTGTGAAAATTCAACATAATTCTCTGTCCAAGTATTTTTAGAGTGCAGTTTAAGTGTACTAAATTCCATGCTGTCACAGGTCTTTCCCCAATCTCAATAGATTATGGGTCTGGTTGTTGACTATGCCCTTGTTCTTATCTTCGGTTCTTACTGAAGATAAGACCACTGAAGACCATCTGTCTCCATGTAACATATGAATATTTATTCTTTGATCAAAACCATTCCACTGTAGGTCTTGCTGTATATTTAAGGTTGTTCTTTTGGTGGTAGGGCAACAACAGTTTCTGTCTCAAGTTTATTGTAGTTTCAGGATTCCACCGTGTTTCTCTTTCTGACAATTCTGATCAGTTTTTCTGTCCCTGGGGAAGAAACACATCCCTGCAGGATGATGCTGTTTTTCCACATATTCAATGTTGATCAGTTTTCCCAGAGGAAGACACATAATTCTGCAACATGATACAGTTTTTCCACATATGCAATATTTTGCATGTAGACTTGATGGTTAAATTTTAGTCTCATCTCACTAGAACACCTCCTTTCACATGTTCATAAATTAACGCAAATTGAAAATAGAACTTGTTATGGTCATCTTTGTTTTTGCTACTTTTCCTAGATCTGTGAGTTGCACAACTAATGGCTATTTGATCAACAGGTTCTTCCATTTGAGCTGAAATCGCTGCAGCTTTACCAAATTAATCATGAGACTCTTATGATTAAGAGTCTCCGGCTCTTGACTGGACTGGTAGATGGGTCATGTTTTGGTAGATTTATAGTTGTGCCATACTCATTCAATTTTCATAGCATAAATTGGAAGGTGCTCAATTTGAAAAAGTTCAAGAGTTATGAAAACCTTTGAAAACCAGTGTCCTCCAGACCAAATGTTTACAGATATATGCAGATTACTTAACAGATTCACAAGAGAATATGTTTATGTGCTTAAAACTTTTGACTGAAAACCAACTGAATTCTATTTTTTGTATTATGTCAATATGTATTTCCTTTTGCTTTTGTTGCTTGTAAAAATTTTTGGTCTTGCATGTCATGCCTTTAGTTCTAAAAGTTGGTCTAAAATTCTACTGAATCTGAATAAAGAGTGGGATTTTCACTCTGACACATTGTGAAATTTGTTGTACTCCAGAATCTAAGCTGATTAATTAATGAGCTTCAGATGAGTATAAAAAATCATAATAATCCAAAGACTAAATAAATTACTGACACTAAGTCACAGAAACTTGTCGAAAATATCCAATACATTTAATCTTGCATGTTCTGGCAATGTGGAGTTGATCAAAAACGATTAGATCAATCAAAAGCTACCACTGAATTTCATAAAACTTGGTGCACCAAAGAAAATTAGTCCTTCACTGTTTTAATTTTTTTAGATTTGGATTTGCGACAAATTTGTAAACAGCTGAAAATCAATCCCCCTTATTACTCTTTTGTTCACAGTTGGGAAAAAAAATTATTGCACTTTGACTAATGGTAAAGACATTAATACATTGACGTTACTGCTGTGGCGCACAGTATTTGCTTAAGGACAAAATCTCATACAACTGATTAAATCTGTTTAAGAGTAAACTAATCCATATTGGCCTGTTGAAATTCCTTCACTGACCAGTAGAGGGAAGAACAGGACACCAGATTCTTTAAGCTGAATCAGAAGGGAAGAATTTTACATGAGTAACAGACAGGTATTACTTACTGCATTTTATGTGATTACTTTATTAAATGTAAGTATAAAACAGGCTCAGATAGAAGTGTGAACTTCAGAATTCACCAAAACTTTTGTATAATGTTTTTAAAGTCTCATCATTATGTGTCTTTTATAACTTCAAAGTTGAATGCCTAAGGCATAAACACTATTCCCCTGCCACACAGACCTGTACATTTACTTTATCCCTTACACACAACATGGCTGGCTTTAGGTCAGATGTGACATTTTTAAGTAAAGGCTCAATTCTCAGTTTACACATATCTGGCTTATATAAAACACTTTTGCGTGCTGTGAGTGGGTAACCAGTTTCTTAGCTGAGTCAGTGGTAGAAAATTATTGTGTTAGGGTTACTCGCTGACCAAAAATGAGAAAATAAACCAACACAACATACTGAACAGAAGTAAAGTTAAATAAAATAAGAGATTACAGACTGTATCGTGCAACAAAAAGCCATCTCCATTTCGATGGGTTCCAACTTTCTGCACCCAGAACATCACTGGGAACCCCTGCTGTGGTGCTGAACTGACATCTTCTTTCACAATAATTCTTTCTCCATGTTTTCGTCTGTGGAGACAGTAACTTGTTTGTTTGTTTATTTGGCAGAAATTATCATATAATATTGAACATATGGAGAGTTGGACACTATTTGATAAAGTCAATGTACACAAAAAACATTAAAATGCAAGTAAGCAATCCTATAAGGAGATCAGACATCAAGAAAGTCTTACCTCATAAATGTGGAACATAATATTTCAAGCAAGCAAAGCTAAACATGCTATTACTGGCACAGTGGTGCAGTTATATAAGTGGGATTGAGTCCATTTTGACAGTGATCATGATTTCAACAATTTTGACTCCATGGCTGTGTAAATCTCCTTCTCCTGTGAAGGGAAATGCTTGGCAGGCAGATAGTTGTTGAGCAGGCTGATGCAATGTATTTTCATCTGTTTTCTGTTCTGACTTTACAGGCTGTTACGGCTGTATGTGTAACAAATGAAAAGGTTTCTTGCAACGTTGTTCATTTACCTTCTTGTTCCTTTGGACGAATGAAAAGTAAATGAGACTAACAATCAAGTGATTCAGAAAGGTGATCTCTGATCTCTCATTTGAAGCTAATACAAGTTAACTTCTCTAACACTGTATACAATTTTATTGTATACAGTGTTAAACAAAGTAGAAATTCAATTTATTAGTAAAACTCATTTGAAACCAAAGTGAAATGGGAGCACAAATAAAAAGAGTGAAACTAAAACAAAACAACAACAAGCATATAAAAAAACAAAAAAAAAGCAGGGTAATATTTCATAGCTGAAGCTAACAGTGCAGCACCCTAATTTTGAATTCATTGCAGAAGTAAAACTATGACGATAGAAAATTATTTAGTTCCAAGGAACCAGTTAGTTAAGGTTTCTGTACCAGTGCACATCATTATAAGAAATTAATGTATGATTATCTCTTCAGTACAGGAGCAATGACAGGGGCCAGGAACAGATCTACATGGACAATGGCCTCTGTTGGCTACAGCCATTTATTTATATGGGACCCTTTGCAGATCAAGAACAGTAAAGGGCTTTTTAAGTCAAATGTCCATAAAAATTACATTTGGAAGGTAACTTGTTCCAAAATGTGGGAACCATTACTGAGAAAGTTTGATCTCCTTTGAGCTTCAGTCTACATTTGACACAATCAAAAACAGCTGTTCAGCTAATCCAAGGGTCCTAAATATGACTAAATATAAGCCTGAAGCAAGTCAGAGAGGTACGGGGAGTAGGACCATTTTTCCATTCACAGGCCAAATGAGGATTTCAGAACCAATTAAAAGGCACTCACTTATTGCTGTATATGGTGCATGGCTGTTGTCAAGATGACCTGTGATACAAAGGAATCTTTCATTCTCGTTAGGGCTTGCTTTTACAGAACTTGCTAAATGTTTTCTGCCTGCCTTGAATGAAAGATGCTTTTCTGCAAAACAGAGCATATCTGCTTACTAAATTTAAAACCAATATACATAATTACCATTATGTTGGTAACACAATGGTATGGCTCCAGGTAATCAAGGCTGGCAAGAGGGATATGTGAGGTACTGTTTGGCTGACTTAAATAACATCTGTTTTACTTTCATTGAAGAAAACTCTGAACCATCAAGGCAAAATTCTACGCCTTAATGCCATCAGTCCATTTGAATAGGAGTTGGATTGAACATTAATTATTTTATACAAGAGCCAAGTACATTTGGCAGTCTTCAACATGGAAATAGAAGGAGATGTCACTTTTTACTCCAAATAGACCACACCACAGCAGATATAGAGAAAAAGAGGCCTCAGAATAAAACCAAGTGTACTCACATAGAAAATCTTCAATATTAACACTGAAGTTTTCTTCTGCTTGACCACTGATCCCAATCCAATGCGCTGGATGAGGGATATAGGTGATGTGTTCATCAGTATTAATTGTTGAACTCATATCTACTCGCATGGGGAAAACAAAGCGTCCAGAACCTAAAAGGATACTGTTCAAAATGATTGTCTCAGTGCTTATGTATTACAAATGTTTAAAACTGGGTTGGCAGACCTCGAAAATGCCCTTTTTCGAGGTCTGCCTGCATCCAAAGGCTGAATTAAGAAAGATCAGGGAATGAGTAATTCTTCACTGAAATGAAAAGGAAATTTAGGATAAAAGCTACATGAACACAAATGTTTCTTGCTGTTGAAATTTTGAGAGCTTTTGATTTGCAAGATGATGAAAGGTGTGATAGCTCAAGCATCACAACAAGCCTTTTCACAGCTAGGGTATGCTCTAACTTGAAAATCTCAGATGTGCAGAAATTGTTGGCTCCTTTATATCAGGACAGAAAGTAATAATGTTTACTCCAGATGTCAGGTTAAAGCTCATCAAATAATCTCTATTTTTCTTCTTTTTTTACTTTTAAGTCTGAAAATTAAAGCTTTTTTAGTGCATTTTGCATTTTATTGTGACATACTTTTCCCTGTTCATTTATGAAATCATATAAAATACTCTACTAAAAGAAGCACTGAATATAAAAAACCTACTTTAGTTTCTAATATGCAGTTAGATCAACACAATCTAACATACTTTGAGTCTGTATGAAGCAGTTAAACATATGTTGGAGTGGAAGAGCCTTGGATATTCTTTTTCCCTCAATATCTTGGTCCCCCATGCCTTATTTACCTCAACAGGTGGGGTTTGTGAGACTCTGGGAGAAAAAAAAAAAAAAAAATTCCCTCTCAGATGGGGAGACAAGTTTTGCAGCTGTGTGAGAGTGTTTACAAGTTAACACTTGGGGAGAGTGGAATGTCATGATTCTCAGATTCTAATACTCTTAAATTCAGATTTTTGGAATTGAATGATCCAGTTGTTAATTTTACATATTAAGGTTACACATGCCAGACATTATGGATAATAATCTATAGCAACAAATTCCAAGAGATTTTGTTTTGCTCATTTGAGCTCCAAGACTGTCTTTGCCATGTCACTTTTCAGTGCCATCTGCAGTTATTTTGGATGTTTTCTTTTTACTAGCTTTGTACATTTATAGTAGGAAGTAATCAGCATTTCTGACCATTACAGCCTGAAAACAAAAGAAGAAAAGCAAATCAGACAAAAAGCTATTGGAAAAAATCTCTGAGGCTCTGAGGATCCCCTGAAGTTCAGTTAAATCCATTATGAAGAAATGGTAGAGATATGGCACTTGTGTGACTCTGCCTAGATCAGACCGTCCTCATAAATTATGTAACCGTGCAAAAAGGAGACTAGTGAGAGAGGCCACATTACATCTATGACTACACTGAAGGAGCTACAAATATCAGGGAGAGACTCTACATACAACAGCTGTTGCCCAAGTTCTTCATCCGGCAAAGCTTATTGGGAGAATGGCAATTAGAAAACCACTGTTGAAGAAAACTCCATTGTTAAGTAGAAGAAAGTTGTTTGGTCAGATGATACCAAAATGGAGATTTTTGGCCATAAAATGAGATGCTGTTTGGTGAACATTAACACTGCACATTACCACAAAAACACCATACCCACTTTGAAGCATAGTGGTGGCAGCATCATGCTGTGATGATTCTTCTCAGCAGCAAGTCCTGGAAGGGTTGCAAAATGAATTCAGCAAGGCATATTTTTGTCAAAAAACCCTAACCCTTCAGAGTAAACAGGGCTCAATGCATATGTACACCACACAATTCAGATTTTTATAATATTGATACCAAATAAAGTCACAAGGACTTGAGCACTGAAACACAGTTAAAGACATGAACAAATATGGAGGGTCAAGTAAGCCTGGATTCTAAAAAAACCTATTTCTTTTGTTAAGAGCAGGGTGATAAATTGTTCAAGCTGTTTTCCCACCATTCAGCAGGAGTACAAATGTGTTTGCAGAAACCCCAAGTTTGCAGTGTTTATGCCTGGCAGTCTATTGTGTGCAGTTCAGTTTTGTGTTCAGGGAATTGTAGCTCTTCTTTGGACACTGCAGATTGATCTTATGACTCAGCTTTTGTTCCAAACAATGAGCTGTTCGGTCTTGTTATAAGATTACACTGTGGAGGAAATATCTGAAAACCACAGTGAGCTGGCCGGTAGCAACAGGGAGACAAAAGACTCTCTCTTTAATGGCCTGCATGGAGTTTATATTCATAGTCAATCTTGATTCACATTTGATTTCTATGTAGGAATGTTTTTTAGGCCGCAGACTTAAACTGAGATGCAGACAACTAAGACAAAATTGACAAAGTGCAGAGTTGAAAGTACTGGTTCAAAGACCTTCAGTTATTCACTGTCTAAACAGAAAATTAGCCCAGTTTTAATCTTTTCTTCAACAGCAAAGAAAAGATTTGCTGTTGAAGAAAATCAACAGCAAATCTTTTCAGCATAAACCTTTATGCTGCGGTTTATGGTTATCTTTGCTTATCTGACAGTAAGTTCAGTCACTTACTAAACATTTTCAGAGTTAAATCCTAAGCATTTGTTGAAGGCTGTTGATCAGGTTTGGTGAGACGTTTTTAGTCCAGATGTGTTGTTATTCTTTTTTGCACTGAAAATTAAACTTAGTTTTCCAACTACGGCTGTAATTCCTATCTTAGGGCTGAATTCTTGTGACATTTTGTGAAGCTTTTGGAGCACAGGCTGTCAGATATACATTGAAAATAAACACAAATAAAATATTAAAATTAAAAACAAGTAAAATATTTGAACTCAAAATTTATTCTGCAAGCACAGTGCCAGTAACACGTCCTAAAATGCTTGAGAAAACAACCATAAAAAAAAAAAGTTTTGAGAAATTTTGGATCATTTTGGTTTCTTTTATCTAAAATTCAATCATTTATTTGTTATGCAGCTACATAGAATGTTGTCTATTTTCCATTCATAAAACATACACAATACACACATTACCATCATATTCAATGAATTACAATATGTATTCTTATGAGGCTTCTTTGTGAAATTAAAATATATATTTTAGAAATTGACAAACTTTAAATTAATTGAGTTGTTGGGTGCTGTCAGGAATCCTGGTTTTAAGATCGCCGTATGTATTGTCATCAAAAAAAAAAAAAACTTCTTTGCATTGTATTGTTGGAGAACCAAAACACAAGAGCTGCTGGATAAACAAAAGTGAACATTAGTATTGGAAGTCATCCCAACAATGTTTCAAAGTATTGTTGAGTAAGTGCAAAGGGGAAACATGAAGATCTGGAGCCAATAGAAAAGAAACAAAATGAAAGACTGAGAACATCCAACTCAACAAACAGTGTTTATATCAACTGGCTTAGGATGATGTGGGTGCTGATAGACTTGGACTTATTTCAAGTATATAAGTACAATAAACAAGCAGTTGTAATTGATTTGCTGCACAATCAATCATTCAATCAGTAAAGGAGTCTGCTTTATGAGCATTTCACTTTCAGAAAGTTTTTTTTAAATGTAATTGATACACAATACCATGCCCATTTTTCATCCAGATGATTTTAAAAGACTTGTGGGCCACTTGAAGTTTGACTAATAAGAAACCTAATACTGACTGAGCTTATCAGAAAGATTATAAATAAAGATTAAATGCGTGAAAACTTGCAATATAAACCAAAACAATTTCAAACTACATTCTCATGTTGTCCCAGCTAGTTAAACAGTGCTTTTAGAATGGCCCTTTTAGTACAAATCTTTAATATTTTGTATGAATAAAAATAAAAATTAATGATAAGCATGAGAGCATTTTCATAACATCCTAATAATCACTTCAATGGAAGATATATGTTTCTTCCTTAGGATGATGAGTCATTTACTGTCTGATGTTAAAGGCTGGCAAGAAAAAGAAAGTGAGTCATTTCAGTGAAAACAAAAGGAACAAGCAGTGTTACACAATCCCTTTGTTACAAAGAGATTAAAAACTATTTCCATCTATCCATCTGTTACATTACATGCTTATCCCTAGTCAAGTCACCAGGGGCGCTGGTGCCTATCTCTAGTGGTCAACAGGCAAGACGCGAGGTACACTCTGGACAGGTTGCCAGTCCATTGCAGGACAACACAGACAGGACAAACAATCATGCACACACACAGTTACACCTATGGAGAATTTAGAGAGACCAATCAACCTGACAGACATGTTTTGGGACTGTCAGAAGAAGCCAGAGCAAATGGACACGACCCATTCATGCCCAGGAAAAACATGCAAACTCCATGCAGAAAGACCCTGGGCCAAGATTTGAACCAAGGACCTTCTTGCTGCAAGGCTAACAAATGTGCAACCCTGAAAAAAAAAATTTATTTGATAAAACTTTGCCACACATCAAATCTAAACAATAAATTATACAATGCATACAAAATTTTTACCCAGGGAAATGCTGGACTTTTTCATTGACACAAGTATATCACTGAGAGGCAGTCCAATAAAACACAAAGCAAACGTGTGTTCTATAATATTTGTAATAAATTCAGTTTTAAAGAGGATGTTGACCAGAACTCGATGGTTGACAGTATATATCCAGGATAGATATATCCTGGATAGTATATATCTAGGATATATACTGTCCTGGATAGTAAAAAGGCAATTTTTTTCCCACAAAAAATGCAATATTTGGAGGAAAAAGGCAATTCAGCTCAGGACTCAAACTAAGGATCATTTTGCTCCAAGGCAACAGTGCTACCACTGTTCATACAGTGGTGCACAGTGTATGTGCACCACTGTATGCATACATAGTGGTGTACGTGCACCACTGTGCACATACACCAATGTGTTTGTACATATGTGCATACAGTACACAGTATTGTAAAATCGCTTGTAGAGACCTTTAAGGTGCAGAAAAATGTGAAAGTCTGCAGCTGCTGACCTTAGGATCAGCCCAGTTTTCATGACTTTGTTGTAAGCTTACACATCCTAAAAGCTGGTGTCAACAGGTCTTCAGAGTTTTAAACACAAATCATGAAATCTGACTAACCAGAACTACAAATTTTTGGAAATGTTTGGAAATATTAGACCTTGAGGTTTTGAGGGAACCACTTTAAAATGATTCAAATAAATTGATATTAAGCTGCATTGGATACGGCTCTTATTTTTCCAGCCCTCTATTAAATCTTTGTTCTGACAAATTTTGGATGCGTTTCGGTGTTTCACGGGCATTAAGCTGGAAATACAACCACGCGTTTAACAATGAGTCTGGTCCATTTGACCAAAAGGACAATAGTAAAAGAAGCTATGCAAATATTTCCAGGAATCATTTCTGACAGAAATGGTGTGTGGGTCTATGTGGGACGGCACAGCATGAGGTCTTGGCCAAAGGAAACACATGGCAGGCCAGTAAGTGAACACATGTCCTCTGTTTTCCAAAGCTGTGACTAGTTTTCGCCCTCTGTCCTCTTTTTACTTTCCACCACAATTGTTTGAGCTGGAAATCTGGTCCACATGCCTGAGAAACTGCCTCAAACTGATCAGTGGAAACTGTTGTAATTATCTCTTTTCCAATTCTTTGAAAATTATTCACACAATTTTAATGTTGTACACTTTGTCATTCTGCAACCACACACTTTGTTGCACTTGCCTGAGAAAGAATGAGATAACTCAACACAAAATGTTGCATATTTTGGGAAATGAAAGGAGTTGTACATTTCAAAATGCCTTAGCTTCACTTATCTTACCAACAGTTTTGACCAGCTTCTTGTACCTATTGAAGAAAAGGACACATTCTTCACCATGGCGATGGTATGCAGGGCGATGCTCTATTTGGCAGTTAGACCAAAAGGTTCAATTCTGGTCCAATGTGACTCACGTTCTTTCCCATATTTGCAATATGTCACTGTAAGACTTGTGACAAATTTAAACTAATTTTCAAATCTCGATGGGTTTACAGTTTTGACTTACTCTTTCTATTTTTGGAAGATAGATTGAGAAAGGGCTCCATGAAATATCAATTCCTCGCAGGATTCCATTTAGTATTATCAGAGTAAGAATCACAGCTGAAGAGAAATGCAGACATTTTAGATCCTTTGCAAATATGTGCAGTTTTGTGTTCTATCACATCAAATCAAAGTATAATAGAAGGAATTTTGTAGCTGTGATGTGGCAAAATACAAACACCCTGAAGGAATATGGATGCTTTTTGTAAGGCACTAGTGTTAAACATCACACTCTTGGTTTCTGCCAATATCTTGTATTGAAAACCAGAAAGAAGTATATAGCTGTGGTAGAAGGAGTATAGTTCAGATCTTTTGGATGACTTCCCCCATGTCTTGCTTTAATACACATAATTGATACAAAGCATAAAACTTACATGGCAGGATCTCCAATGCTGAACCACCGGCCTTTATTTAAGCCCAAGCATATCATGAATCATGTTACTGTAATGCTTTTACTGAAAACTATTTTTTAATTCAAGAAAGGTTATGAGTTTAGCCAAAACATAAACTAAATGGTTTCTTTGAATTAAAACAATTTATATGGTTATTACCTAATGTCTAAAGCTGGTTTTAGGATTTAGTTATTTAACATAGACGAGAAAGATGCATATCATCACACACCTTTGCTTTTATTTCGACATTAGTCACACTCTATGATTCCTCCCCCGTCAAAGCATAACATTGCTGTATATTAATGTAATTTTGAAAACTGATTCTATTTCACAATAGTTTTAATACATGTTCTAATAATAGTAGTAACATTGGTTCAATTACAAAATAATATTACAATTGTACTTTGAATTTGTTTAGTAGTTTTTTACTAATCTTGAACCCACAAAGAGAAACCATAACTACACTTCAGTTTGAGTTTAATAGAGAAAAAAAAATTTGTCAATATAAAAAAACGTCAAAGCTAAAAACAGAAAACGATCTCATAGTGTCAGTGACATTTATAAACTCCTGTGTTACATGTATGACAGGCCAATGCAAGTTATAAATGAACTGCATTTGTTCAATTATAAAACCTGCTAATTTTCTTAACATTTAATGCTGTTGGGCACATTGTATGCTTCACAAATGACTATTGTTGAACAAAAAAGATACATGTAGCAGAAGTAATTTTGTTTGTTGAATTCTTCTTCACTTTGTGTTCTGTTGTTTTATGGCCTAAAATCTGTTAGTCATGGAATTTCTGATGCCTCAAACCATGAATGCACCAACTGATCTATTAAGCCGTATGACTTGGTCTGTCCATTGTAACTACTGCAGTAGTTATGCAAAGTATTCAGTCTAATAGCTGACATGTAGTTTTTGCAAACACGTGTCTGTAGAAGGTAAAAAAAAAAAAAGTAAATAGGTTTGTGTGTCTTTGCTTACATTGCTGCAACTTCTCAAAAAAAACAAAACAGAATGTTATGAAATATTCACAGAAAAAAATGGACAAATCTTACTTTGAACAAGGTCACATCTTAAAAATACTGGCATTTAAAAAGGTAAAGCAATAGCTTATTAACACTTATAGTTGTTTGAGGGAACTTCAAGTGGAGGGTTAGGTTTGTACATGTCTATCCTCTCTTTAACAACTGGGTCAGATCTCACCGAGAGCCTGATATTTTGTTGCCAGAGGCAGCTGGAAATGTAGTCTCTTCCCTTGTCCAAACTTCACAACTGTCTGCACAGTGAAATCACTGTTTCAACTTCACTTTCATCAAAATCTGCTTCTCTCATGTCTCGCCCATCTCTACTTGAAGTGATGATTTATGAGACTGCTACGAGATCAAGCAATATGCATAGTGCAATAAAGGAATTTTATTGCACTGTGAACTGATTTACAGTTTAGGCAATTCATGCAGATTTTGTCTCAAGACAAAATACCACATGCTTGTTCAAAAGAAAACTGCTCCTTACACTTAAGGCTGACTAAATGTAACTAAGCTGTGGCTATAAGGGAAATATTTTTATAAATATTTTCCTTTTACATGCTTTTGACTGTCTCTTTAAAATACTTTTCCAGAAATGTTTATATCTACAATAAATTTACTTTACAGCTTGATAAAATATATAAATTCATACCTACAACTTTGCAGTACAACCTCTGACAGCTTTGGGTGTGCTCTTCTTCTCCTAGGGTGATGCTTGTCACAGCCAAACATCTGTATTGGATTTAATCTGATTTAGTGCTACTTTAAGGTTACTTTTAAGTTCCTGCACTCACAAAAATTACTGGCGAAGAGAAATGTATTAGAGTGATTGATTGACTTTTGTGCTTGTTTGAGTTCACCCCAGTGACCTGTTCAAACATGCGTATTCACTCCTTGCACCCTGAAGACATACTGATAAACAATTCAAAAGTCAATGTATGTCTGCTTACATGTTTGTTGAAGTGTTAAAACTTTACTGTAATCAAAAGACGATTACTGTAATCACTTTTTGAAAAGAAACAGTAAGCCATTATTTTGGTCTTAGTAAGTTTTCTGAAGCACATAAGGATAATGAATTGCTTCACAGTAGTATACAATAGAACTTGCCTATTGAATGAACTGAACTTATATTGGAGTTATTCAAACCCTTAGCATAGTAACTCCTAAGTATTAATAAATAACCCACTTTTCAAAGTTTGCCAACTAAAGGAAAGTAGAAGACCCCATTTAAGGGCACTTGATTATTTGTGGATTCACCTTTTGGTGGATTTTTCTGTGGGACATTCTTCCAAATTATTTGCAGAAAGTATATTTATTCATGGATTATTTAGAAGAGCGTGCCTGAAATAGTTTAAAGAAAATGCATCTTGAGAAGCTGAAATACCTTGATATGATGCTACTTCACATGCTATAGGCTGGCATTTGCAAAGCAGCCAATATAGAAGTGCCATTTATTTTCCGTGTGGCTGATTGGCTGTACCCACAGGAGGAAAGATAAGGAAGACTGCAGGTGCTAGCTTCTGCAGTAGTGCTAGTTTTCACTGTGTATATAAATGCATATAATTATGTTACTAGCATTTTTAGGGTCAAGTTTTTACAGACTTTACCCCAATTCTCTACTTACAGCTTTTTTATGCAGGAGCTTTATTTTTTGTCCTAACAAGTGTATCTGCAGAATTGACTTTGATGTTTAGGCATGCATCTGACTCGAAACATACAACTACAATTGTCAACACATTCTAGTTTTGCTCATGCTGACAACATTTTGCACATGGAGCAGTTTTGCTGACGTACTAAGCTAATGATAGCATGTTTATGCTCTGCTTTATTGTAACTTATTGAGATTTTGTCTCATTAGATATAAGGAAAAATGCAACATAGGAACATAGTTGAAACTATAAGATTTTGTAAGGGAGTGTAGAATATATACTTAAAAAAATGGAAGAGTAGTTGTGGGAGAAGAAAAACATTTAATATTTCTGATTGTGCCAACTTTCATATAAATCTAATAAGGAAAGACAAAAACATATTTTGGCATTTAATAATGGAGAAACTAAGCATGTCCACATGCTCATGGAATAAAGAACTCAACACAATAAGACTAATCAGTTGTGCAGTTCCATCAAATATGTCACAACATGCAGTTCAAGAAAGACTTCATTTGATGAAAAATTAAAACCTGAATTCCAAAAACCTGTAAAATTAGTCTACCCTGCTACAGAATGATGGTCACATTGGAATGAAATGAGAAGCAAATAAAGACAATCTACAGTTTTTGGTTTTAGTTGTTCAGTCTTAGGTTCAACAATGTTTGGTGCCAAAGAAATGAAATAAACATTCTGTTTGAATTGACTCCATAACCAGGTTATTCCAGCAAAAGATGTCTTTCTTCTCCAATGCTGTGAGTATATTCCAAGATAACTATGCTGGGATTCATCAGCATCAGCTTGAGAAAGAGTTGTTGAGGGACCCATGAAGCATCGTTTTCACGTAAGTAGTGGCCACAACACAGTCCAGATGTTAACCCCGTTGGGTATCCTTGCCATAAGCAGAAGTAAACTTGAGGCAATGGTTTGACTATATTATAAACACATGGTTGCAGAGTACATTTAATAGGCAAAGAAAAATGATACTGAGAAAGCTGACAAAAATGATATCATCCGTAATACACGCAGATGAGCTCCAATAAGATCGTACAGACTTTGATTTTGAAGGGTTGGGATGTTCTTAATATAATTCCTTACTAATTAAATAGTTAATTTTTATTTAATAAACTAACAATTTTAAAAAAAAAGCTGCCTGAAAGAACATCGTGTTGAAATATCGAAGCAACACCTCAAGACAGCCAAGAAGTTGAAGCTTGGACACAAGTGGGTATTCCAAAATAGAAGATCCTAAGCAACAAGTCAAGTTAGTTGCAGAGTGTCTTAAGGACAATAAAGTTAACATGTTTGAGTGGCCACCGCAAAACCCTGGTATCCTATGAAAAATTTTCGTTCAGAGCTGAAGGTGTGTACGAGTACGATGACCTATAAATCTGTCTCAGTTACAACAGTTTTGTCTAGAAGAAGAGGCCAAGTTTCAAGCAAAGTATTGTGAAAGGTTTATGAAGGACACTCAAGAAGAAGTTCGACCCAAGTCAAACAGTTCAGAAGAAATTCTGCCTATAAAAGTTTATAAAAATATACTGATAAAGATGCTTTTGCCCACCATTTTAGCATAAAGCAATAAATAAATAAATAAATAAATAAATACCTTTGGTAATCCCAATTGACCTAAACAAGAAAAGTTTGGTCAAATTTTAAAATACATGTAAGTGAACATCTGGTTTCAGCTTGAGAAGAACATGCAATACCTTATCTTTTATTAAGGATAGGAATGATTTATTTGATTTTGTTCATTATAAATCTGCCTTTAAGAAATGTGAAGAGAGAGTTTAACACATTATTCTTAAAAATGAAAAAAGATGCATGAAGTGCAAAAGAGATACTCCACATGAACAAATAGGTGTAAGTGTTGACATTCTTTGTTCGCTACATATTACTGTGATGTTGCTCCAACAATCTCTACAAAAAAGAAATGAGTTTTGGCATCATAGCTGGGGAGGCTCAGGCCAGTGTCTTGTTAAAAGTTGGCAACCTTGAGAGAGACTGTCAAAAGAAATGTTTCACAAAGCTATAATGATTATCTGCTGTAAAAATAATTGGGAGCATAATTTGAATTTCGACTGGGAGCAAAACCGATGTATAAAAATTTTACCATTTTGTTGTATCAAGTTTTATCTTCAGAGTTCTGTTGTTTTAAAAGTTCTGATACAGATTCAGGGCCATAGTCATCATCACACAATGCATATTCCCAGTTTAACATCTAAGTGTTTCTCCTCTGTTCTTTGCTGTGGTGACATTTTGCAGATAAGAATTGGCTCAGTGTAAAATTTAATAAGCAGGAGACCCCACATAGTCCTTCTGAAGTGGAAACATGAATTACTGCAGGTGATTATGACACTGGTGATGGAGCTTGTCAAGTTACAAAATACAACTCTGAAATGAAAAACACACTTTCTCACAAAGATTTCAACACACCCAGTAACAAATGTGGAACAGTAAAACTCAAATGCTCAGCAAAATGTTCATGTTCCCAGCAGTGTCTTTCACGTCTTCCAATATGTCATATGAACTCAGTGATACTCGATTAGCATTCCAGCTTTCATCTTTTTGTTGCCAGAAAACTCCTCCAAGGTTTCTGTTTGAGTAGGAACTGGCTCAGACTTGGAAATTCAACCTGCAGATGTCTGTGTTTAGGGTAAAGCAAGCAAGCTAATTGTATGGCTGTATGAAACTTTCAAGGATACAGACTACAAAAGTAAAAAAGCAACAATTTTATTGTATACCTCCCTCTGTTTTACATTTGTTCTTGTGTTTTTTTTGGCACAGTACTCTGACAATGAGCAGTAAACATGCTGTGGTAATAAGCTTGGTTAGCTTTGTAAACAGACCTCTATTCTGTCATATAAACATTACCTCTACTGCAAGAAAGCTTAGCAGGTCATGAACGGTGTGACCACTGTCACACAACCAGTTGTGGTACTTCTGTCACATGGGTTAAAGGATTTCTGCCATGTGCAGGTTTGTTTCAAAGTTTTATAGAAGGCATACATTTCATGTGACTATATCTGTGTGGTTTGGTCTACAGTTGATAAGTTGTTTTACAAGCTAGATGTAGGAGATTTTATGTGCAAGTAGAAAAAAATGCTTCAAGAATTTCTAGAGCAAAACATACAGTGCTTTTTAAAAGCAAACATTTTGTCACCTTATATCCATAAACTAACCTGGATTTAAAGTGATGTTCTCTAACAAAGATTTGAAGACTTCACAAAACAGCTGAGACTATATTGCAAAGTGGTGAAGTAAACTTGCTCATTAGACAACTTACAGTGGCAGAGTGACTTATTTGTCAGATTTTAGTGCTTAGCGTAGACCAGGTGGAATAAAAATATATTGCATCAAAGTGTGACACAAGGCATAGGTAAGGATTTGGTTTTCTCTGTGTTGATTTGAGTTTTTCTGTCTGTCTATTTTAGGTTTCTGTGTCTGTTGTCCTGTTTACCCCTTAATTGTTCCCAGGTGTGTCTCGTTCTGTGATTACCCTCTGTGTATTTAATGCCACCTGTGTTTCCGTGTCTTTGTCGGGTCATTGTTATAACAGTCTGTCATACTTGTCTCGTTTGATTACCAGTGCTACCAGTAGTAAGCCTTAGCCTTTTTGCTTAGCTGTGCTGCCTGGACCTTGGATTTCTGGATTTATTTTCATCATTAAACAATCATAGTCACTCCAACTTGGGTCATCATCGTCTGCCTCACCACCTCTCACCCAATTTCATGACAGCATGAAGGCATTCTTTAAATGTTCAATAGAAATGAAGATCAATAGATCAACCTGATTAAATGATTAAAATGCTAAAACTGTTACCATGACAAACACAGCTAGCCATTTACTCATCTTAGGGTCAACAGGTGTCCCAAAGAATTTTAGTTTTTATCAAACATGTCAGCAATTTCTTTATTGCTTCTTAAATATGTTAAGTTATTATGCATTTTCATGATAAAATTATGAAAAAGCATATCAAACCATTCTTTGACTTCCTTGGCTAGAAGTGAGTCAGTTGTGTCAGGACTCGAAGATAAAGATAATAATAAAGACAATAATAGATGGAATTTGGAATATCTATGCAGTGGAAAAACCCATGAATGAACCCGTCAGAGAGAAAGTTAAACTCTCTATTGGGATAGGAATGAGAACATTCACCTAGATTTGAAGTGAAGATATTGTTTTATTAAATTGGAAGTGGAAGTGGGACTGTGGAGTCAGAAAATCCTTGCAAATG
>CAEGAE010004734.1:0-41224 GCA_903067095.1 Girardinus metallicus | reverse complement strand
CAACTACTCAGCCGCCCGCCGTGTTCAGTCTATCCGCTCACCTGTATAAATCCTCCCGCAGCCTCTTCCCAATGTTCGGTTGCCGTAACTCCAGGTATCGCGCCAGTCGTCTTAAAGATGTTTATTGGTCCCCCAAAACGATGAAAACCCGGGCATTATTATAAATCAATAAAATCCCCCCTGGCCGAACTTAAAGATGGGACGTTATGCCGCTAAAACTTAGCTTTCGTCAACAACTCAGAGGCGGAAGTGAGAGCGCTGTGCAACGCAAGTAATGTTCCTGCCGGAACACGGTGCGCTAAATAATAAAACATAAATTAACGAAGCTTTGAGACAGGTAAATTTTCGTCGAGGAATTTTAATAATCGAGGTACTCGAATTAATCGAGGAATCGTTTCAGCCCTAATTTTTTTTTGAACTGGAAATTTATGCCTCATTGTTTTTTTTTGTTTTGTTCTTTTTTAACAATGTTCAAAGGTTAAACATGAACAAACATGGTCACAATTAGCCCTTGCAAATGATGGCAATCTGTAGAAGTTTCAGAAGTCACTGGTTGTGCTCATCTTAAAGTGTCTCGGGCCAAATCAGCAATACTGTGTCTTTTTGCCATCACTCTCTAAATCTTTTCCTTTGCTGCTTTCAAAGTCTGCCTGTCTCTCATTAATGGATAGAAACACTTTGTTGTGGTTGAAGCAGAAGCAATGGGGGATCTTGTCTTTCCCTGAACACAACACATTTATTTTCAACAAAAAGTCGTTTTTGTGGCCAAAACTGTCTTTGGCTCCAAATGACAATCTGTAAAGAGAAAATTACCCAAAGGCAAACGGTGAACGATATTGCCCATGTTACAGTTTGATTGGATTCGTGTTGTGCTGGTCTTAGACACCTGTGGCCTACTGGGCGGCTCACTTTGTTTCACTTAGTTACCTGACCAAAATGAAACAACGGGGGGCCATTTTAAATTGATTCACACTGACTAATTCATGATTCATATCTGCCACCTGTGGCTCCGTGTACTGCTGTATTGGAGCGGTGAGTGGCTCCACTTTACCGCTAGAAAGCAATCCTGAAAATAAAAGCTTGAGCATTGTTTCCATTTCAGGGTTATTTCTTTACTCCCGCAATCGCTTGTTTTTGTCTGTTCCATAAATAAAAGATACATCCTGAAACTGCTGTTTCTTCTTTCTTTACCTAATCTCCGGAAATCTTATTTGGATTACAAGTAGAAGAATTGTATTTTCCATTTCCTCTTGACACTGCTGAGCAACTTCTGTTCTCATTTTTTTTGCAGAACACAGACCCTGTTCACGAAATGCTCCTGGACGTCATTACATGGGTGGGCATCCTGCTTTCTCTGGTGTGTCTGCTCATCAGCCTCTTCACCTTCTGCTTCTTCCGAGGCCTCCAGAGCGACCGAAACACCATCCATAAGAACCTGTGCATTAGCTTGTTCATAGCAGAGTCCCTGTTCCTGGTAGGGATCAATCGGGGGGACCAGCCGGTAAGAATAACAGGGGAATTGCTGTCCATCGGATGAAATGCAATGATCTTTTCAATATTTAATTTCAAAGGATCGTACCATGAACTTAGTCATTTTGGCCTTATTATACTTTTATCCAGTTTATTTGAGGCTAACATCAGTCGACTCCGGTTAAGTACAGTATCGATTTACTAAAATTATCCTTTATAACTTTTTTTATTTCCAAGAAATGTTGGTAAAACTTTTAAATGATGTCATAAAATGGTGAACCCAAAAGCAGGTAGCAGACAGCAATGTGAAAGTTAATTTGACTTAAGAAATGAGGAGAAAATAAACATCCAGAGATGAAGTCAAAAATAATAGAGCACATAGGAACACATGAAAACAGACTGAAGAACTGAAGCTCAACTTAGGAGCAGGGAGAACTGGCTGTAAAATACACACAGAATCTGGAAAACAAGTAATCTAAGTACACTATCACATATCTATCCCAAAACTCATACGACCCAGAATTGTGGCAAATCTTTGTTATACATTTACTTAATGTGTTTTGTTGGAAAAAGATACATTCATATTCTAACTACAATTTTAGTTTTGCAGAATTGCACTTAATCCCTTGTTTTTTTTATCACAAGCCCCTTTGGTTAGTTGTGTTAGGGAATCAAATTGGACTACATATAACTATCAATATTGGGAAATATTTTGTAGAATTGGATAAGAAAGGCTTGCTTAATATGCAGTCAAATGTGGACTGATTTAGCTTATAAGAACAAGAAATGCAGAGCAAGAAACAGACAGAAAAGCCCAAACCAAACTAAAAGTATTTATTTATTATTATCTAGAGCTGGAATTCTGAAAAGATTTAGAGAGACTCAGAATATTGATATTGTTCATACCTGTTTAAGTTTGAAATTATGACGAATGTAATTTTCAATCCTCATTTCACTCATGTGTTTTTTAGCTCAGGTTTAATTACTTTCTGCCACAAAATTAAATAAAGCAAAATTAATAAATAATATTTTCCCAAAGGGAAAATATTGCCGATATATACACAAGCCCTTGCACTTAGCTATTGTTTGCTGCAATTCAGTTATTTCACGGTGTCAGTCAGAAGGTGTATGTCTGTCAAAATGAATCTCCCCCATAAGTGTGTCCACCATCTTGAATCTTCCAACCTGAAATGTTTTGGGAAGAGCTATAACCTTTTGTGTCGTGCTGTGCTGAGAGTGGGGCTCCCCGCTGAGTGTCAGTGCCCTGGACTATTTCGCTTCTGTTTGACTCACTGAAAAGAAATACAGAGAAAAAAGGAACCGAGAGGCATATATTAAGCAGTATCTGCCTCTCATAGTCGTGCAGAAGTGCACACATGGTTCAAAGTTTACTTAAAGACTCTCACAACAACAACTTCCAACTCGCTTACTAATAGATCACTGTTATATGGAACACCTTCAAGCGCACAGCAGCCTTTGGCGAAAATTTACTTTTCACCTACTTCAGGCTAATCTGGATTAGAAGCACAATCCCCCTCCTTGTGTAATGACTGGAGTGTGGGTGCAATTTCTTTTCTGGTAGAACTCAACTGAGGTAACAGGTGAGAACACGCTGTCAGTGCAGTCATTTTCAGGAGTGTACACTCAATACTCATAGAGCGGAAAATTGGGGAGTCATTTAATATTTCGAGCTTAGCAAAGGACTTCAAAGAGATTGTTCCACTTTTTTTTTTTGTCATTTTCATTTTAAAAGCTTTTAAGCAGTTATTATGTTACCTCTAGTAGATACTTTTCTTTGGATTTCTGTTTTAGTATAATCAGTTTGTCAAAAAAAGCTGGCAACTCAAAACGGCTCAATATCAGAAATGTCATAGCAGTTTCATGAAACGTAAACGTACAAGCCAAACTTTTGAGTTAAATCAACCATATCTGAGATCTAGTTCATCAGCTGTAAAACAACACTCAAAGTAAAGTTTTGCTTTTTGGTTCCATCCATTCACACTAACAGAGATATCACTTAACAGTTCTTTTTAGGGCCATTTGTAATTTTCTGTAGTTTTTTTATCCTCTCCCACATTAAAATACATTAGATGTTAGCTTACACGTGAGCCTGTATGTGAGAATACTGACCAAGAGAATTCAGAAAAGTAATGGGAAATAGAGGAGCAGGTTAAAATGGAGTAGTCCAAGTTTTTGATCAGAGACCCTCGATGATCATTTCAATGCAAGTTCCAATGCGTGCATAGAATCAATGTTCTTACAGAGTAATTACCAATAGAAAAGTAAGGCAGTGTTCACTGCAAGCTTTACAATATTTTTCTTTCAATAACAGCTTTAATGTATATTAGGCTGTCAGTATGTGTTTTATAAGCTTATTGGTGGCGCACCAGCCAAGTTCTCTATTTCCTGTGTAAATAATCATCAACTTATATCTCAATAAACGCCTGAATGAAACTCAGTGACAATTGGAAGCTCCAGAAATTAACTTTGGATCTGAACAGCTGCTATTTAAACAAATAGCAGTTGTTTAAGGTAGAAATCCACATTAGTCGTGGAACCTCTTGGACCAGCAGTTGTCTTTTACTTCTGGGACCAATTAATCTGGATTTGTTTTGAATGAAGAATTCAAGATAATCATCTGCTCAAGTGTTACATATAGGAGAAAACCTCATTTTAAAAATTCTGAACTACTCCTAGAATTCACCCTTTCCTTCTACAATGTCCTGCCCTTTTTGGTTAATAGGAAGGCAGACAATCCATGCTCATTTCTGGAATACACATAGCCAACAGTCTTTGTGAACATATGCAAGGCTCACCTTTATTGCTTATTATCCTCTATGAAGCATTTTACAACTTTTAAATGATTATAAATGGAAATGTCAAAGATAAGAGATTATACACCTTTAATTTTTTAGGCCTTAGCCAATCTAAACAGATCTATATTTTCCTGTTGGAGCATAATTACTGTCAGAAGGTAAAAACTACAGACCGTAGTTTAGCCGCAAAGCTAACTTCCTGTGAAGTTAAAGATAATGCTTCAGGGCCCGCACCTTTTCCTCCCATAATGTTTTATGGGTATGACTCACAGCCCAGCAGTTGAATCACTTTCATGGACTGCAATTAATGTCCACTCAACCTCTTAGTTATTAAACTGAATCCATTCCAGTAACAAAATACTCTAGTTATGTCCAACTGTGCCAATAATTGGATCAATCCATGTAAGTGCGCGAGCAGACATGAGTAGAGGGCTTTCTGCTGCATTCACTTCGAGCTCAAAAAGTATGTAACCACATTATGAACCTGCACCTGGTTTATGTTGTTGTCCTAAATGGCTCTCGGACAACAGACTTCCACTTTTTCATATTTCTCTTACCTCCATGCCAGCTACAGCAAACAAGAACTCATGGGTTGCAGTGTTCTACTGCCAGTCACCACAGGCAACGATCCAGTGGCTTCAGCCAAACAAAGCATTGCCATTTTAATTGTGAGAAATGCTGACTCAGGGAGGTCAGGAAATGCTGCTGCGTGGAGTTACTTGGATGACTCATTTTGCCGTTTAATTATTTTAGGATAAAATTTTAATTATTCAAGACCGACTATTGTAAAAAGTCAGGACTGAATATATTAACGATCGAATTTGTCTTTTTGCTTTCTCCCCCTCCTCTGTGTCACATCATTTCTGTTGCCGTTAAACTTTCCCAGATTGCCTGCGCCGTTTTCGCTGCCCTGCTCCACTTCTTCTTCCTGGCAGCCTTTACATGGATGTTCCTCGAGGGGGTGCAGCTTTACATTATGCTGGTGGAGGTGTTTGAGAGCGAGCACTCACGCCGACGATACTTCTACCTGGTTGGGTACGGCGTGCCAGCTCTCATTGTGGCTGTCTCAGCGGCAGTGGACTACCGCAGCTACGGAACAGACAGAATGTGAGTGCAAATTCAAATCAACGTCTCATTAGTTGCATTACAAAAAAGCAGAGTAAATGTTCAGAAGAAACATTTATGCTCATGGTGATGACATAGTAAATTAGAATTGATTAAAACCAGTATCCTCAGGACTTAGCTCTGCAACAACCTGCGATCAAAAATCTGCCACAAAAGCACAATTGGTGCAACTCAGATTACCTGTAAAGTTGTGTGACATAGGTTGACTTGCAGGGTTGCCTCTTGCCAAATGCTTTGCCTGGCCTCTAAACTGCAAAATACACTGCAGTCTCTGTTGCAGTGCAACTGCGAGCAGAGGATCACTCTCCATTTCTCTCTGTTAATCTCTGGCCCATCTGAGAATAATGAAGACCAGCATCAGCAGTTTGCTGAGATGTTTATCACGCATGCCACACACACATAGGCTTACCACAGAGCTAGAAAGACAGTGCATTTGTAGATTGGCAGCGCAATAGTTCTTGGTGATGGATGAGGTGATAGCTGCCACCGCCTGAGCCTTGGCATCATGTGAATAATTAAAGCCTGCCACCGGTGGAACAATTATATGCTGCCATTGAAGGATGAGGCGACGGATAAAGCATGACACTTGGTGAATAGCAAAAGGTAGTGGTGGTGTTGGGTGGAGTGGGAGTCGGAGGGCTGCTATGTTGTCTTGCTGCAAATTGATTCTTGGTGCTGCGGCTGCATTATCATGGGCGGGGTCACTTTGAGCAGAAATATCCAACAAATTGCAGTGACCCAGTTGCAGCAGATGGATGACGTCCAGTGGCCTCACGGTCAAGCCGATTGCGAGGCCTTCTTCTGATGTCTGATCAAAGAGGATTTTTATTTTAAATTCCCTAGGAAGAGCTCTAAATGGGCCCTTGAGTAAAGTTTGCGGTGTGAGGCTGCTGGTGGTCAGCGGTATAAGAAATTTGTTCTTATTTTTTCACCACTGGAAATGAACATAATACATCAAAGGAGCAAGGATTTCCTGTTCGACTCAGTAAGGTAGTTGCTGATACAGTGGAGTGTTAGTCCTTTCTGATTCATTGAGCATGTGCAATAAGAGTGTGTGTGGTTAAAAGCGCTCTCGTGGACCACATTTGACCCTCTAAGCTTAAACAGTTTGGTGTCGAAAAAGACATTTCTATTCATCATATTTTATAGCGGTAATCTTCCTGCCCTCTGCTGTGCCCCGACGTCTTTTTAAAATATTCCTGTACATTCTGGCTAGATTGCAAAGAAGAAAAAAATTATCATTATTAGTGTTGAGTTTCTTAGTGTCATTTTTGAGCTTGAATAAAGAAGGCTGTTTCATCAAACCTGATGCCAGGATATGATCTCAGGTTTGTTTTACATTGTTTTATCATAGAGATGCATTTGTGTTGTTATCTTAGGAACTCAAATCAAATAGTTGACATTTTTCACATGAGTCTACATCAGGCTGTCTGTGAAATAACTTGAAGGTTTTGACAGTCTGTCAAGGAATATTTTCATACCTTCTGCACTGGTCCCTGAAATCAGCCTGCGAATCAAAATGTTATTCAGGATTTCTGAAAAAATCTGAAAATACGTTGCTTTATTTTATTTTGTCAATAGCTGTCCGACATTTCGGCGAAATTGCCGTTTGTGACGCAGGGATCCAAAGACATTGCCTTCGCTGTGGGGATAGCAGGCATCTACTCTGTGCAGATTTGTTTCCTGCAATGCCAGGAAACCAGAGCACGAGGTGCTGGCACGAGAGCGCCATGTGTTTAAACTGGCAGACATTTGCATCTATTATCGCTTGGTTTCTGTAGGAGCAGCACAAAGAAAAGAAAAAGAGAGAGAGAGAAAAAAGCATGCCAGGAGGGGAGATAAAACTGGCTTTGCATGCACCAAAAGCCAGACACAAGCATGACAAGAGTGGCGGGAAGGAGGTAAGAGGAGGCAGAGAGAAAATGACAGCCTCCAGCTCCTGCCGCCTACCAACTCTTTAAATCTCACTGTGATCTGAAGAGGAAGGAGAAACATGAACAATAGAACCTTGAGCATAACTTATAACGCCGACATTTGGAACATGAGCTTTGATGAGCTGCCAGACTTATGTGAATGTTGTTCCACTTTCGTTTGTGTATGTTTGGTGTTTTATGCGTCCATCTGTTTTGCTTTTTCATGCCTCTTTTTTGTCTTCTCTCATCCATTGATACCAGAGAGAGGGAGACGTATCGACTCCCAGTAAAATGAAAGCAACACTTTTGTCGTGTCACTTATTATGTTGCGTTTTATCTTGTTTCAAAGTGTCGTCTGCTACTTTGAGGAGTTGTTTGGAGGCAAAAGAGAAAAATGTCCAGACTGCCAAATAAGCTTGTTATGTAAATTAAGTGCCATTTGCGGCGAATGTTGAAGACGCTGCGTTTTCTTTTTCCTTCCCAACAATCACAGCAAAATGCATTTTGTCATGTTACTTCTCTTTTGTGTCAATATTTAGCTGAGTTTGCATTAATTTAAAAGATCAAAGTTTGCTTTAGTGCACTATTTTGATACACATTGAAGTTTTGCTCAAGATAAGTGAAAAGAAAATGATGCTGAAAACGTTGACAAGTCTTCAACTCCGTTTTCTCTGATACTCCTAGGTGAAAATCACCCAACTAGAAAATCAATATTTCAGTATAAATCCAGCTTTTGTGTGGAGACCTCTGAGGTTTGTTAGAGAAAACTAGAAAATAAATAGCAGCACGAAGAGGAAAGAACACAGCAGACATGTCAGGTGGGCACAGTACAGCACAAATCTACTAAGACATGGTGATTCATCTAAACTAGAAGGCTCCATGGAAACTCTGAAGGAGATACACAAACAAGTGGCTCAAGCAGGAAAATCAGTGGATAAGACAAGTATTAGCTTTGTACTCTACAAATATTGCTGGTATGGGAAATTGTTGTGAAGAGACCCAGTGTTGTAAAGATATGCAAATTGCCACAAGCTATGTAGATGGCTCTACTTACACGTGCAACGTTACATTAACACAGCACATCACCCTAAGTCGCCATGAATCATATTATGTTGTTGGTTCTACAAAGTACTGAATGGTGGAGGCTGAACGCCACAGCTCTTAGATGTTATTTCTAAAAGAAGACAAAAGCCATGTGCCAGACCATCACATACAGTCTCAGTGAAATAAACAAGAACTTGTAGTTGCAACAAGACAAAATGGTGAGAAGTTCAAAAAGTATGGCATCTCATTTTGCCTATCCATCCAGTTAAAAAGTTCCACAAACACTTTAATTTTCCTTCAAATGGTGTTGAGCTACAGCTCGTTTCCCTGCCACTTCCACTCCATGTCAGTCTTGGCGACAGTCGCTGCGGCAAGAACTGTAATTTTCCAGCGGCCAAAAATGGAGGCGTCTATCTGCTGCAGCAGCGGAGATTAAAAGATTAATAATTCAACCACAGGTCATGAATCACATTTTTTTTCTCTCCCCTTATTTCAAAAGAACACTGTCACCTTCCACTGGCCCCATTTCTGTTTCATCTCGATTCGGTTCGACGGAGGGCCAAAACAACTTTCCGTATTGTTTGTACGAAGCGTGAGGTCAGGAGACCACTTTATTATATTATTGATGCGATAATGGCGGCTCCTGCAGAGTAATCACAGTTAACACAGACATGTAGGACACTTCAGTGAGAATTTAAAGGACTGTCGGGGTCAAGGTCAATCCAATTCCTTTGGAGTGAGACAATTAGGATTCAGTTGAAGACTAATTGAATGGTAATTTGCCCTTTAACCCTACAAACTGAAACAGAAAGGAGCTAATTTCTACTCACTGTCTGTTCTTATATTTCAAGTAGCAATTATGAGTCTTTTGGCGGGTCATTTTCAGACAACACGATTGTGGTTATTGCCAGTTAGAATCTCGTCTCCTCCAGATTTTAGATGATGGTTATAATTCTTTAAGCCACTTTAAGCCAGCATGTTTTGAAGTGCCTATTTCTCTGTGTCACTCCAGCCTCCGAGTTGATGTATAACCCCTTGAGCTGGAGTATAAAGCCATAACATCACATCTCTAACCCCCCCTTCACTTTTTCTGTTCATGCTCCCCATCCTGTCCCCTTCACTTCACTTTGAATCCCCTTCACCTCTTGTGCTTTCTCTCTTTTTGCAGTTGCTGGCTTCGCCTGGATACATACTTCATCTGGAGTTTCATAGGACCTGCAACCTTGATAATTATGGTAAGCTTCAGTCCCTTCTTCTAATAACCAACCTCCCTCCCCTTCAGCTCATTAACCCTACTTAGCCTGCGGGTCGTTGCTTAAACGGTCCACAGAGATCTTTTTTTTTTTTTTTTTTCCTGGTTCCTCCGTCGAGCACACATGCCACCGTGAGGCATGGAGGCATGCAGAAAAATGAATGAGGGGCGTAGAGGATATATATCGCAGCTTGTCACTGCGCCACGGTCACTGGCTAAGACAATTTTGGAGGGGAGCTGAGAGCGCCATTATGGAGCTGCAGAAGCAAAGAGAGAGCGAACTCTGCTCTGTAAGCAGTGTTGGAGTAATCCGCACCGCGATTATGATTGATTTTGTTCCCGTTCCAACTTGTACTCCACTACCCTTTCTCCATCTTCTGCTTGCAGCCGCGGAGTCCGCTCTGTGGCTGCAGATACACATGCATTATGCAGGGAGGGCACACACACTTTTTGTGCCTCTCCCAACCAAGACTGCACATTGCTCCGTCCAGAATGGCATCTATTGATCCAGCTGCTTTCAATCAGATGCAAGACTGAAAATTTACATGAAGCTGTTGCTACTTTTTACTTTCATCGGAACAGTTTCATCTCAATTTATTTTAGTGGTTTAAACCAAAATGAAGTTTCTGACAGAATCTTAATATCATATTTGACCAATAAAAAAATATTGTTTTTAAAAAGGTAATATCATCATACTGAGAAATATGCAGTGTTTGTGCATTCAGTACCGGGTTGGGGTTCCTTTTGCATGAATTACTGCAGCAGTGCTTTGTGGCGACGAATCGATCGGACTGTGACTCTTTAATGCTTTAATGGTGAATCTTAACTCATCTGATCCGGCGTCCTTCATCTTCCTCTTTTCTGCATGGACTCTCTAAAATATGGATAAAAGGGCACAAAGTTTAAAGAAGATAATACAACTTTTATAATGAGGGACAAAAATATACCTTCTGAAGTATTTTTCTTATCAATAAACACCAAGTACTCCACTCAAGTAAAAAAGACTGTTTCACTCGAATTCCAGTTACCACCGTGTTGAAATTTGAGGGTTATCATGTGCAAAAGTGTTGAAAAGTCCTAGGCGTAGAAATATTTTTGCAAGGATCTGCATCTCTGTTTGTAAAAAATTGATAAATCCTAATCCCATCAGTAATCATACATATCTAACTGGTTAGCTGCGACTGTTTGTCACATGCTATCATGCGCAACGCCGTTTCACTCATCAGTAAAAGGAGTAATCGCTCACATTGCTACTTTCAACCTTAGTTTTTTCCTCTCATCTGATTAACAAACAGAAACACGTATATCATTGAGTTTAGGTCCAATTCTAACCTTTTGGAATCACAGTAATGGTTTTACTTATTTTGTTTCAAGTCTTTGTTTGTTTAATCTCAGCTCCTATGAGCTGAGTGTCACCTGTTTCCAGGACGAAACCATGTTCCATCAGACTAATTGCTGTAATTTTTCAGGAGTCTCTCTAAACAGACCCCACTCATGCTGTGATTGCAATTGGCTCATTTTCTGTTTCTTGTGATCACAATCTGACAAAAAGAGAATTAATGACATGCACCACAGTTGGTATGTTTATTTATTTATTTTTATTCAAAAAAGAAAGCAGTATTCCTGTGAGGAAACTAAGTGTGAGAGAGACTCGTTTCACTGGTCCCTTCGCTGTCTGTTTTACCTCCATGGAGGGCTTCAGGGGATTTTGCGCTCTGTTTGGCAGAGTGGAAAACCAAGTCTGCCTACAGTGTTCGGGCTTTGTGCTACAAAGTGCCCCGATTTAAAATGAATGGGACTGGGACATGAAATGGACCGGCTTCATTCCCTGTCCCCCCCCTCACCTTTCTCTCTCTTTCTCTTCTAGCTCAACGTGATCTTCCTGGGCATCGCTCTCTACAAGATGTTCCATCACACAGCCATTCTGAAACCAGACTCCGGTTGCCTGGACAACATCAAGTAAGAGCACTCTGATCGCTCAGATATCCATTAAAGTCACCCCAGAAATAGCACCTTGCTTGTGCGCCTTTGTTGCAGAGTGAAAGAATGCTTCGGTGTGAAGGCTGGGACCTTGCTCCCACTAAACTCCGCCTTTCACAGCTAAGTTGTGTTGAGTGTGAGCTGACATTCTTTGCTTTTCAATGAACTTTTAGACACAAACCCATGTTTCCAAGGTCAGTTTCCTTTGTCCCAGGGTTCCTGCACAGTCTGTGCAGCTTAGAGTTTGACTTTGGTATTTATCAGGTCTGGATAAGAAGGGGAGGGGGGGGGGGATAACACAAGAGTTCTGAATATTATTTTTATTTCCAGACTTTATTCTTATTCCCATTGTCTCAGTTTTAAGTTCCCTATCCTCTTTATGTCCTTAATTTAATCTTTGGTTCCTACCTCTCCCCTCAATGAATGCTCTTACTTTTTGGTGGCTTTATTTCTTATTACAACCTTCTTTCTGTTCTTTCTTCCCTGTGCCCTCAATACTTTGCCAAGTTTTTCTTTCCTTCTTTTCTTTATCTATCCAGTCTTATGCTCCACATCCTTTTTTATTTTATGTCTTTCTTCCTCATTTTGTTTCTTTTCTTATACCCATCTTTTATATTGGTTTATTGGTTTATTTTTTCCCTTTTTGTGTCCTTTCTCCAAGTCCACTTTTTTTTTTGTTATTCTTTCCCCTCTACCTTGTGCCCTTCCAGCCCTTTTTGTTTCCTTTCTTGTTCCTCAAACTTTTTATAGTTACTGAGTTTTTTTTTCCAACCTTCAGTCCTTTCTTCCCTGGCTCCATCCATTTTGTGACCAATAATCTTCCCGTCTTTTTTTCCTTCTGTTCTTCCTTCTTGTCTTCCACCTTTTTCAGGTGGAATTATGACCAGTAAATAGTTGTCTTTTTCCTTTAAATATATTTTTTCTTCTTTATCTCCTTTCTTATTTTTGTCCCTTCTCCATCTTTCATTCCTTTCCTTTCTTATGTTTGTCCTTCATTCTCCATTGTGTCCAACAGGTTTTATGTTCTTCCTTTCTTTCTATGCTTTGCTCTTTTTCCTTCCTTCCTTATTTTCAAACATCCATGTTTCTTTTACCTACTTTATTTGTTCCTCCCTTTATTTATTTCCTTTCTGTCTTGCCTTCCGTTCAGACTCATTCGTCTCTCTGCAGGTTCCATGTTTAAAACTATAAATATTTTCTTAATTTTTTTTGTAGTCTTTACCATTTTATGTGTAAAATTTGTGGGATTATTGTGTGAATAATGTGCAGAAGCCTTGCCTCAGCCCTCTTTGATGGTTTCAAATCATTATTAAAAGCACTTAAGTTGCGAACATCCAGCCTGAGGGTAGGAGGAGCCTTTTCTGCAGAGGTAAGCACCTCTTATTATGTTTAAAGGTTATGTCAGCCCCGGTTAAAATCAAACAGGTATTGTGTTGCATCTCCATCATTATCTAAATAGGAAGTTTGGAGAAAAAAAAGGCCTGTAGACAATCTAAAAGTGTTATCTAGGTGGTAACACCGAGCAGATGAATATTCATAGTGTCTAGGTTTTTAAATCTATGCCTGCTTGTTGTCAGATAAAATGAAACCTGGAGGGGATATACCAGCAAGAAAATGCAAACTTTGAGAACTTGCCACTTAACTGTATAATGGAAGAAATAAGTAAAACTTCTGTGTGCAGAATAACATTTAAACGTGCTGTGAGGAAAAATGTGGCTGCAGGATGATGCAGCACTTTCTGATGTCAGGGCAGTCTTTTCCTGCCTATGGTTTTAATGTTGTTTTGCTGCCTTTCTGTTGTGATAGATGCTTGTCGTATATTTTATGCAGGTTCTTTTTCACATTTTTAAGTCACTTTGGACACATTTGTCTGCTTTATGGCTGGTATTGTGGCTGTATTTATGTGACAACGGTCTTTATGAAATGACCGTTGTCTGCCCTGCACTTTGTTGATGCATGCACATGCGTGACTTGAAACAAAATGGGGAAAAAATTGATAAATAAAATTTGATGCAAACAGTTGGTGTTCAAGTCAGAGTTTTATGTACTTTACTCAATGGTGTGACTCTGTTGGGAAAACCAATGAATTTTAAAAACAAGAAATTGGTGCAAAAATTTGAATTTCATACAGATTATTCAACCAATATTTGGTTTCCAAGAACTACACGCTATTGTTCCCAGAGAGTTGTCTGGTCTGGTAACTCTTAAACACCTCATGAAAACCAAACTGAAACGACAGTACTTTGCCACATTGTTAATTCAAACTAGACTTGACTCCTGCAGTGACTACATAATGTAATACTTACACAGTCACAAGACTACTGTTTAGTATTCATTCTCATAAATTTTCTCTCACACTCTGGACCCCCTGCTGTACTATTTTCTAGCAGTTCTATGCAAACCGTGTTAAGGCTGTGAGAGCTGTTTTCACTAGCACTTATGTTTACAAGAGACTTGAACTAATGGATTATCAAATAAAAACACTTCTGTCACATTTCAGCACAGGCACATAGTTACAAATACTGTACATGTAGTCATAAAAATCTCTTCTAAATTCAAACTACCAGCCTCCTATCAGCAACTTTTAAATTGTTCTTTTCCTATTATAATTGCAATAAAACTGGAGATAAATACACTTAACAAATGCGTGTATTTATTAATATGTAAATGTAAGGGTACGTTTATGATCTTTATAATTACATTTACAATAAATTCATTCCAACTTAAGCTTCTTTTATATTAGAATCAATCATAATTACTTCAGCATTTATTATATGATTTCATAGTTCCTGCATCATTATGGCTCATCAAATAGAGGCAAACAATCATCTAATCAGCACATAAAGTCAACTTTTGATTAGCTTCAATAGACTACAGCAGTATTAGCACCACTTACTTATGTTGAAGCTCACAGATAAAATGCACGTCTAAGTTGATGCTGCAAGAAACCAAAAGATAATAAAAAGAAAAATCCTTCTGTGAGAAGTGTTTAATTGATGACATTGTTCACCAACTATGTAATCATCATTTTATATGTATTTTGTGTCAAATTCCAATAAATTAACTAATTACTCAAGTATCTAATTTATTTGTTGAACTGTGGCCCATTTGGTTTTTCAGGCATCTTTACAAAGTTTGCTCCTTGGAGCAAAGGATAATACAATGTTGAATTGTCAGGGTTTTTTCTTTTACAAAAAGAAATATTGGCATTTTCTGGTTTTGCTATCCTGTGATTTATAACTCTACACCCTCCTAAATGTAACGAGCAGCTGACCTCCTGACTCCAAGTTGTACCGTTTTCAAAAGAGACCAATGTTTTATGTGTCCACTAAGAAACGGCTTGATTGTGCACAGCTTTGTGTCAGTGCTCATTCATCTTAGTATTGTTTTTGAGGTCTCACTGAAACTGCAACTGCACGAAAACTGGTCCGAATGTCATTGGCTGTGTTGTCAGAACTAGTGCTTTATCACAAAACGAAACTGAAAAAAAGGTAGTTTCACATTCATTTTCATCTTAGTTCCACAATAAGCATTAACCACCTGCCATTGTTTCACTTTACAGATACACTATTGCGCCATGTCTCTCTTAAGTGACAAGTTGAGCTGGTTTCACTTTATCACTGGTTAATTCTGTCAGTTTAGTTCTTTTTCGTACAAATCATGTCTTCTTTTGTTTTATCTGTCTGCCATTTTGTTCCTCTTTATGGTTTGATGTCAAGTTTTCTGCTCTTATTTTATCATTCTGGCTTTTTTATTTAATATGAAAATGTTCTCATTCAGTGTGTTTCTGTTATGCCTGCTTGTTTCACTGCCTTTGATTAGCACGTACAGTGCACCCTGCAATTTTATTTCTTGTTTATCTTTAACTTGTTTTTCTGTTCTTCATTTCACTATTTTCCCTCTTCATTTTAGCTACCGTTATTATGATGGATGTGTTATTGTAGAGTGGCACTGGTAAGACGCAACATTACTTAGTACAGGGTGGAAAGTAGAATTGATTCTGTGTTTTGTGTTTTTGCTCCCTCTTCACTTCCCATCTTGGAGACAGAGACTGACCTGGTATTCATCCATTGCTGCGTGTTAAAATAATTTATTATAGTCCCATTTTGTGCCGGTAAAAAACCTGGCATGTTCACAGCACTGTGAACATGCATAAAGTGAAGCTTTAGAGATTCACTTTAAATATAAAACACAATGTTTTATATTTAGCAGGTTTAGAACATGATAAACCAAATATTTCCGGGTAGAAATTCTTAAAAGATACTCTATGCTTGTGCGACATTTTGTTAAGACTAAACAAATTTGCCTTTAAAAACATTGAAACACACTCACTTTTTGACGATTAGCCCATTTGTCTAACCTTTGCTTAACAAGTATCCTGCTGGACTAATTATTGCTCTTTTGTCTTCTGCGCAATAGTTTCAGTTTCAGATTTATAGCGAGAAAATCAAATTGTGCTGTAATACATGAATACTGTGTGACTCTGCCAGGAACAGAACTTCTGCAAATTAGCTCATTTGGTCTGAAATAGGTAATAATGCCACTGTTTAAATTAGTCCCCTGCTTACATTTGCTCATTTTTGATCATTTTGTTCACCAACTGGAACAGTAACATGTTTTTCTCAGATGAAAGCACACTGTTGCAGCCATAAGAATTGATATCTTACGCCACTATATTTAGGAAGAGCTTTGATTTCTGTGGTATCCATCACTGAGGTCATTATTTGTAAGCATTTCTAAAAGAAATAAAAACAAGAGATAAAAACACTCCCCCACCACCCCCTTGTTCTTCATTTTCAAAACCAAAAACTGTTTTTAAGATTAAAAAAAAACAAAAAACAATTTATAATAGTTGGTGTAATTTTTCACACACAGCCCCTGCTAGTACTGTAAGTCCAGTGGAGAAGATTTTATCTTAAAAATCTCCAGCATCTCAGAAACTATAAGTCCTAATTTCCTAATTTGGATTTTAGATATTTTACATATACTGACCTATAATTAACAGCGCCCTACACTCTGACATTGGTTTTGATCAAAATCTTGTCTGCTTGGTTGTTTCTATCGGATATGTGGCCATAAAAACATGACGCCACATGACACAATTTTTACAGGAAGAAATTAATCACTTGTTACAAGAAATAAAAGAAAACACAATGTTTCAGAAGCTGGAGATTATTTTCAAAATGGAGTTCAGATAAGGACTTGACATGCTTTTTTTTTTTTAGGTCAGGTGTCTCTGTGTTTTGACTGATACAACACATCTTGATACATTGTCAGCATTGCAACACAACGGAGATAAACTATTTTGACAAAAAGATTGAGTCACCTCTCCAAATTATTGAACTTAGATGTCCGGTCATTTTCATTTGGAAGAACTTGACTAGAACAAAGTGCTGACCTCAAAAGACAGAGCACTTTGGAGAGCAGTGAGTGACAATGTCCCAGCCCTTCTTGTCCAACGTCAGAGTCTGACCTCACCAATGTGGCACTACATGCGACATTGATTTTAGACATACTCTTACAAGTGTTTTTTGTAAAATCAACATGTTTTCATCACAGCTTTCTACAATTGATGGGAGTAGCGACCATATTGAAACTTAGAGCCTTAGAGACATTCTTTGACTTTCCAAGTGGAAAGTCCTACTGATTTTTCCCACCCGGAAGCCAAAATGGGATGAACCATAACTCCACAGAAACTTTCTCAAAAAAAAAAAAATCTGTGGATTTTGCTTCCGTTATGGTGCTATTCCTAAAGAAGATCCACAAACGCAAACATGTGCAATATGTCTCTATTACAGAGAAAGCAGAGATATTACTCCAGCTCATATGTGCTGTTTTTGTCCAGGGGTTTGATGCAATAACTAATTCATAACATCTCTAAATAAAACATGCATATGAAGAAAGGTGAATGAGATATATATATGTTTGTCAAGATAGAATGGAGAATATTTTATGAGAAAAGGTGATGGCAAAGGGAGTAAATATTTGAAAGTAGCATACACTGCTTGGAAACTTCATCGCGTTAACTCTTATTTTAGGATTGCACACTCAACATTGCGGTTCTGTCAATATATCTTAAAAAATATATAAAGATTTGAAAATGTACAAAATTAATAGACATTGAATATATGCACCCACTCCACCGCCCAACTCATATGGTCAGTTAATTTGTCAACCATCCCTAGTTACATAAACTGTTACAGTGATGCTGTTAATCTGATAAGGATAAAATAAATACTGTCATACTTAGAAGTTCTGCCTAAGCAGTTGTCAGTGGCACCCCAGAGTCTTCATCTGTCTCCAGAAGAACATATTCCATGTCCTTATAAGAGTGGCATAAATTCTCCATTTTCTGTCCTTTCTGATGTCCTTTTTTTTTTTGTTTCTTCTTTTGTCTGTCACTCACCACTCTTTCAAACAAAGCCACCACTAGTGAGGAGAAGATATTTCTGGTCTTTTTGGGCCCAAAGCATGTGTTTTTCTGTGCAATCTCAGGCCAGTCGTCTTGATGAAGTACCTCCCCCATCAGGTCGTTAAGGCAGCCCTGGGAAAATTATGTTTAATGTTCGAGCTGCTGAATTCATAAATCATTTTTTTTTTTGCTTTGCACCTGGCCCATTTATAATGGTGCTAAATGCAAAAGTCTGCCAGATTTTATGGGGGCAGTAAGACCCTGTACTTCTGTGAACTGAGATAATTTGGTTAATACCTGATAATTCATTAGAATTGTCCAGCCTCTTCTTGGTCTTAATGTTCGCATTTGTGTCCTGACATGGAGCCGACAAACATACTATCTTTGCTCTCCCCGTATTGTTCCTTCTTCTGTCCTAATTTGTATATTTTGTTCATGTCACCATGCAGCTTCTCATTTGCTTCATGTGTTCTGATTTATTTCTGTTTTTTTTTATGCTTCTGTTTTTGTAATGTTTCCCAGCCATCAGGATTATGCACCTGAAATCAAGTAAGGCAAACCTGGAAGGACCCTTTTTCCGATAGTCCCATCTCTCATTTCCACCTCTGTATGAAACAAAATCAGCACCAAAAATCCATTTGGCTACCTCTCTGAATCATTAACGTGATTAATAGCGGGGCACTCACTCATGCTGAAGGCCGTATTAGTGAGCCCACAGTACTCCAGCCTTAGATACACTGTGCCTGCAGATGTGACAAGCAAGATAATGTTTAACCGGTACCTGTATCTTCCCGGTGCACTGTATGGATGTGTTAATGCTGTAATGAAGATATGGCACTCACATTTGTCAAGTGGAAACTATTTTCTATAACCGCATAAAGGCTCTATTCAATGTGTGTTTTAAAGTGATGGGTCACAGTCCAAGCTGGAGACACTTTCTTCCTGAAAGGAAACCTTTGCAACTGCTGAGTGAAAATTGAAAACAATTACCTAGGAACATGTTTTTAATGCATGAATAATTACCTACGATACGTGGGAAGACAATTTGTACAAAGGACATCTCGAGAGAATTTGATTCCAGGTATTCTGTTTCATTTCATTATTAATTCATATGACGTCAATTCACAACAAATGCCATCTCTAATTCAAAAATAATCCAAATCATTCGAATTCAGAATTACATATATTAAGAGTCCCGACCGCACTAAGGGACAAGGGTGTACAGAAATGGATGGATTGATGGATGGATTGATGGATTGATTGATTAATAGCAAGGATGTGACGAGATCAGACAGGAAGAAAATTACTTCTATTTAACAGGAGGAAAGCATTAATAGAACCAGGCACAACTTTGACTATTCTGGGGTTAAGAAGATAGAAACGAGACGATCTTACGAACGCTATCGGCGTATGTCTTACAGGCTGAAGAATATCATCGACATTACCACAGCAGTGCTGCTGCCTACATATTACAATAATGATCAACCAAAAACATTGTCACATTCAAAAAAAGAAAAAAATGCATCATAAGCAACATTTAAGCAATCACTCATGAGTTCTTTTATACTTCTACTTTCCTAACTTCTTGTAAAAACTAGCTGTGCTGCAGTGCTAACTCCAGTATGGAAGTAAACAGTGAAGAAATGAACTTAGCCATGTTAATTTCTTCCCTTTTTACTCAGACAAAGTTTTTAGCTTTTTTGCATGGCAAAGAACAAAAATTTTTCAAGCTTGCATAAAATTATTCTTGAGTTTATCTGTTATATACGTACACCACCACAAGGGGCAGTACTACAGCCTTCTGCTCACACTCATCAACCTGTCAAACAACACAAACATTCATCACCCTGTGTATTTTCAATAAAAATTGACATAACATTTCCCAATATTAAAAGAGGGTTATTTGACTATGATTCTTGCTTACTATAATAATGTTGTCATGCAGCACATCCAGAGATTACATACACTCTAATATCTTTGCTAATTTTTATTGCATAAATGTAGAATCTAAAGTCCTTACAAAGTGCAAAAACATTTCAAATGATTGTGGATTGTGTAGTGTTATTTTCACTGAGTCATTCAATCATGAATGAAGATTAATTTAACCTGCTGAAAAGGAAAAGATTTCCGTGTACACTCTACTGTATGGCAGACTGAGACATGAGTCAGTTATTATTCTCAGCTCGGCATCACTACTGCGGCACACAGTGTGTAACCAAAATGCCGAAAGATTGGAGGTTGAGGGAAAAAAGGCAACTTTCTCTACACGGTGCCCCGGCACAGAAGGAGATCTCCTTATTATCGAGGGACTTCATGTTCTCGAGTACATTTACCTCGAATAAACCCTCGTCTTGAGGAAGAATTGGTGAAACACTTATAAAAACCCTAAGACAGTAAGAGTTCAACATGCAACTTACCCTGGTTCCATCAACTGAAAATACTGTACAACTTACTCTCTGACTCATATAAGCTATAGTTGTACATATATATTTTTCATGAGGTCAGCAACATGGTTCTTTCCCATCAGTTCCTTCTCTAATTCATTTATTTTGTGATTCTACGTTTACTGTTATTGATCAACAGTATTTTGGTACCGCTTACAGTTTCCTCCCCCTAATCTCAAAATAAGGTTCCCAAGAAGTCTCAGATGCAGTTGCATAAAATTATTAGATGTAAAGGGGTATTTAATTTGACTGTGTGGTTCAATTTCAGATCATGGGTGATTGGGGCCATCGCCTTACTGTGCCTTCTTGGGTTGACCTGGGCCTTTGGCCTGATGTACGTCAATGAGAGCACCGTGATCATGGCGTACCTCTTCACCATCTTCAACTCTCTACAAGGGATGTTCATCTTCATCTTCCACTGTGTGCTGCAGAAGAAGGTAATGAATTGTTCTTTTAAGTTGTAACGAATCCTTAAGGATTATCTGAAACTATATCTTCAGTGACTGACATTTCAATTTTCAGCAACCGGTTTAGATGTTTTCCTGACGTTGTGTAGCCTTTGCTCCAACCCCGTGAAATGCCGAAGAAAAAGACCAACTTGTGTCCTATTGGCAAAAAGATCATTAAATTAATATGAAACTTTATGGGCTTTTTGTTGTTGTTTTTTATTTTTTTATGTCGGCATGCTTTGCCTGTTTTTGATTATTTTCTGCAGGTGCGTAAAGAGTACGGGAAGTGCCTGCGTACTCACTGCTGCAGCAGCAAAAGTGTGGATAGCTCCATTGGCTCTGTGAAGGGCAGCGCCTCTCGTGCTCCAGGACGGTATTCTTCTGGGTCACAGGTTAAAACATTGTTATTCTGTTTTTTCTGTAGGTCTTTAACAATTTTATTAAAGGTTATTCCTTTCAGTAGTTCTGTTGAACTCTACTTGTCACTTTAATCACGTAATAGAGTTAGAGCTCGGGAGTCAATCATGGATATTACAGAAAAAAACCCACACCTGATTTCAGATGCTCAAAGGAGTCATTTGTACAGTGGCAGTTTACTGTAAATATACAAGAAAGATTTCAAAGAAACTGTTTGCTCGTGTCTAAAAGTGATAGCAGGGAAGCTGTTTGCCAAACCCCCTTAAGTGAAACCAGCCAGCCTGATGTTTTATTTTATTTTTTTATCAGAATAACATGTCTAGAAACCCACATTGACATGACTTGAAGACTGTAACTAACTTTTTGCCTCTAGCTCAGTAAAGAATTTGTCAAATCTCAGAAGAATTTTGCCAAGACATGTTTTTGCGTGCAAGTGCTGTGTCTCTGTGTAAAGTAAATTCTTAATGGATTCCTCCCACATTAACATCCACTATTGCAGGAGTTGCCAGTAAAAAACGATAACTGAACATCTTCCCAAAGAGTAATTTCCTCTCAGTGCTGCATCATAAATAGTCCTTAGAGTTAAGCATGCAGTGGCATCCCACGATACGAGCAGGATTCTGCATATAGATCAAAGCATTTCATTATGCACACTGCTTCAACAAGAAGGCTGCAACCTCATCCTCGGCTACCGCGTACATGGAAGTACTCTGAAAACTCTTTCAAATGAATGTGTAATCAGCAAAGTACAGCTTGACCCACAGGATACGAGGTCCTCAAGTTTTTGTCCTTGCAAAATCATTTTCAGGCAATCTGTGTCCCAATAAATAGGTGTACAACATGTTAATCAGTTCCACTGTGCCAGTGCATGTTCCTGTTAAATTATATGCGCTATCTCGAGTTGACACAGGAATCGTTTATTCAGGTTTTTGAAAAGAAAAACACATTCTGGCTAATGTGAAAGAGAAATAAAAACAAGAACAGTTGCTTCAGTGTGATTTGATATGCATGGAGGTGGCAATGACATAATTAAGCTGACACATAGCTGTGAAGTGTTAAGGGAGCCAAAGGGTACACAGAGTTAAGGTGGATAGTTGGGTTCCTTCACGGTGAAAATATGTGGAGTGATACTGAGCAGTGAGTGTCTCAACAAATGTGAAAACAAACTAACAGCAAGACCAAATTACCACTGTAGTGCTAAACTTGAGCTCAAACTTTCTCAGCTGATGAAGCCAATATTTTACTATTACCAAAGTCTTTGCTTTTAAGAATATATTTTTTTTTTACTTTTTCTTTTATCTTCAAATATGTTAAAATGTGTTTTCTCTGACCGTAAAGCTTTTCTGGTGGCAACATTCTAACTAATTGTTTTTTGTGCAAATTGGAATTACAAAAATAAAATTTGCTTAATGGAAACACACCGATTTTGAAAAACTTTTTTTTTTTTTTTTTTTTTTTTTTTTTGATCTGAAGGTTTTGCGCCTGGATGCGGGGATTTTTCAGCCGTGTCAAAATATGTGTATTTTTCAAAACTGCAATGGAAATACTTTTTGCGCATCATACATTTCAGAGCAGTTTACATACAGCAGCAACAATGCACAGCCATCTTGTCAGAAATGTCAAAAGTTGAGCTTGTCATTTGAAAGAAACGAATACACAGGTCTACTGTAAAATCGCTGACTTTCCCAAAACCGCTGCATGCGTGGCCTGTCCCAAATATACATGTTTTGTATCACATCATTGTGTTCTGTGATAGCTGGTAGATGGTGAGTTCTTGTGCTGTGGCTGAAACATAAATATATCTCACGTAAGTATTTACATCTGTCGCTGCTATAATTTTTAATGACTTTTTGTATGAACAGACCTATTCGCATGTGATTTTAATTGAATTTCTTAGTTAATGGAAACACCACAATTGTGAAATTGTGTGTTTTTTGACACTAGCAGAATACAGAAAAGGCTTTGTAAGTAGATTTAGGTGGAAGAGTGAAAAGGTAGTAACTCCAAATTGTTCAACTTAACCTTCTGTTGGCAGATATTTGAAATTTAAGTCGACTTCATCATAAGAACTTCTTTTCCCTAACCATCCAAATAAAAATCATCTTATATTTACAATACATAAATATTTTTATACAACCATAAAAAGTTTTTTTTGAACATGTTGTTGGTCTGTGGCAGACTCACATCACAGTTTGTGGCTGAAAGCAGGAACAGTTTTGCCAAGTTTTGCACAAACCAATTATTTTAAAGTTTAATTTTAGTTCAAAACCTAGTTCTGTGTTTTAGTCTTTGTCTTCTTTTCAGCAACATATTAGCTTGAGAGTTCTGAAAATACTTAAACTAGATGTATGATTGTTTAGATTGGCTGCTATAAAACTATAAGTTCTGTCATGATTGCCATATAAAACCCTCTCAATTTGGTAGTAAAACCTACAACCAGGTGCATCAATAATGCATGGAAATGCTGCGTTAGCACCAGTAGAGCCAGTTCACGTAAGTCATCAAAATGAGGAAGCTTTATTTAATTAAAAGATTGCAATTGACCTCTATTGATTAGGAAGATTTATGGAGCTAGGACCCTTTAACTCTTTTATAGAACGAGATCCCTTGAGGGAGCTATAAGTTGATGCTTGAAGCTGGTGTTGCTCGGGTGGTGGAAGGTCAAGTAATGAAGTGGCAAAGACAAACAGATAAAACAGGAAAGGTTGTTGTGTTTAAATGGGGACTGATGATCTGCACATGTGTCAGTGGACAATCATAAGAGACTTTACTTCTCAGAAAGATTTTATGCATTCATTTGAAATGAATTTAGACAAAATCTGAGATGCATTTAACATAAACGCACACTACATGTTTTCTTTCAGTAAAAGTGTTGAAAACATTGTTTGATTTTCCTTCCAATTCACCAACTTTGTGTTGGTCGGTCACATAAACTCCAAATATCACAACATGTGGGAAAATCTAACAGGTATGAATACCTTTGAAATCTACTGTACTTGGAAGATATACAATTGCATAAACTTGGTCAAAATGTAAGAAACTTAGCATATTAAATTCCATCTCACTGCCTCTGGTCTTCTCTGAGCACTGACTAATTTTGTACCTCTGACAGCTCCTAGGGCAAATATTCTGATGTGTTCTGGCATGTTGTTTGTCTCTGCAGAGCCGCATCCGTCGAATGTGGAACGACACAGTCAGAAAGCAGTCTGAGTCCTCTTTTATGACCGGAGACATCAACAGCTCAGCATCGCTCAACAGAGGTATTTGGTCCTGCAGGAATTACTGTCATTAATGATTCCTTCAGCCTTTAGTTTCTGCTAAAAATATTCAAACTAAGATTTATTTCATTTTATTTTTTATTTTTTTGACAATACAAATGCTTTTCCCTTAACATGATGCAAGGTTTTCGCAGGGTTCAAAGCATTTTATAATTCAGTATCTGAGACAAAAACTTAGACGCATCAATTAACGTCAAGGCAACTCTGTCATTTCTCAGAAGTTTGTCTTAATTACATCAGAAAATGCCCATGTTTTTCAAAATATACGTTTTATTCAACTTCTTAACACAGTTGCAGCATTATGTTTTTGAAGTTAGGCAAAAAAAATAAATAAATAAATAAATTCTCTGTGTGGTCACACGGTTGCATTAATTGTTTTGTAGCATCTTGTCTTATTGATAAAATATATATTGGACTGCAATGGCTCTTCAGTGGAGTTATTGTCTGAACTCTGTGGTGGCCAATCCATGTGTTGAAAATGATGTCTCATGCTCCCTGAACCGTTCTTTCACAATGTGATCTGATGAGTTGTGGCATTGTCATCTTTGATTATAGCTGTGCCCTCAGTAAAATATATATCGATGAAAAATAAGATTTATTCATTCATCATAGTTCTGTAGTTGTCTAGTTGTTTTTTTGGGAGGGAGGGGGGGCGGCATATTTGTTGCTGAACGTCAAGCAGATGAGCTGATGTGACCCCAGACCATAATCCTGATCCTACTTGCTTGTACTGGCAGATGACGTTATGGGTGCATCGCTGCATCCGCAACTCTCTGGTGTGCTGGTCACACAGGGACACGGTAACCCTAGATGCATTAGGTCGTATGTTTCTCCTTTGTTTTTTACATTGTTTGAGCTACAGAAGTTTAGTCTTTATGCATCTGAATAAACTAATTTATTTCAATCCTACTCAATAAGTGATTTTTCCAGAACTATACAACTATTTATGCCCAAAACTTTATATTTTCTATACATTTTGTACTTACATGCATTTTATTTCAAACCATTAATATACGTGCCAGATTTGTCCCAACACACATTTCTTCTCTTTAGATCAGTGGGTACAACCTGAGGCTCCAGAGCCATAAGTGACTCTATATATTTTCCACAATGGCTTTTTATAACTCTGGCTAAGATAGTTAAAAAAAAATAATAATAATGTTTTTAAATATGGCTACAGTAACATAAAGGTTTTACATTTCCCAAGGCATGCTATTTTTCTTTTCATTAGTTGGAAGCTATGTTGATTTTTTTTTGTTTGTTTGTTTGTTTATTACATAATTTTTCTCAAATAACATTCTATAAAAGACAGAGACATTTGTTTGCAAACGTCTCATTTTTCTTATTAAATTTTACTTTAAACCCTAAAAATAGAAATAAAATGTTGACTCTTCAAAAATGATAACCAATTTCTTATAATATATATCAAAAGTACCTTATACCAACCTTTTGGGGTGCATTTAAGTTTCAAACATATATATTTTTTAAAATAACCTTCATATGAAGCTTTTCTTTGTTTATAAAGAGTATTATAAACTTAATTTAGTGTGAGATTATGTTACTTCAATAAAAAAATTAATTTATTTTAAGGCAGTGGGCCAATATCTCATTTTCAATGTGCTGTACCGCTTTTTTGTCCGTCTCCACTGTAAAGGCAGTCCATACAACTGAACTGTGCCGTACTATTCTTGGACCCCCTTTAGTTGAAGGACCATAGATCAATGGTTCAAGGCATTCAGGGTGGAGCTACTGGCATCACACAACACACTCCATTGATTTCAGGACAGAAAAAAGTTACTTCTTGTAAAAAGCACCAAACATACAAGTCTGTCATGTTTATCGTGTTAGCATGACGCCACATTAGGCATAGGGATTTAAGTCTGCCTGCCCAGTGAGAGTTTAACTGGTTGTGAAAACGCTCTCCTGAATGCGCCACATCATAAAACAGCTTAGCTGAACCACACCGACCCATGCTATCCCATTCAGTGTAAACGAGGCATTAGTGAAGATTTAGTCATTATCTCGGAAAAAGAGTTGTATAACAAGCTAAAAATTGATTTCACCACTTTTATTATCAGCTAAGGAAAAAAAAAAGAAGTCGCTGAGAAGTATTTTAGAGCAATGCCTTTGACAGTGACAGTCACTGAGTTCACTTCAGGGCTTCTCAGCTCAGAGAGGAAAAACAGACACCAGACTACATCTGACATCAAGCTGCAAATGCCGCTCTCGCTGGCATGCCTCCCTAACACTCTCGGCAGTCATCACATCTCTTGATTGAAGAGCTCCGGTTCCACACTGCTCTCTCTCTCTAAATTCACTCTGGGCGCCCGCTCGCAAAGACGCTAATGCATAGTTACAATGATGGATTAATGTTCGACACAGTGAGGAAGTGTCATGATCTCTGTAATTAGGCGCTCAGCTCAGCATCGCCAACAGACGTGACTGTTATCAATTGTGCAGAGGCTGAGGAGAGAGGGTGGACGTGGGGCTTGAAGATCAGGAGTTGGGGGGGGGGGTATGAAGGTAAAAAAAAAAAAAAAAGGTCTACACGGATCTTCCATAAAGACAAAAAGCGGAGGCACAAATTATTTATGGCTGCTTACCAGGTTTTGAGTGATGAAGAAAACCCTCAAAGTAGCTGTAGAGCATGTCGGATAGCGCGCTCAGCCATCACAAGCACCATCAGGAGCAGATGCAAATAGAACTGCACTCATGCGTGGCTTTTCCTGTGTGCTTATTAAGGAATTATGTGTTGAGGAGCAAATATTTCTTGCTGATTTGGCCTCTGCAGTCTTGACGCGCTGGCAAATTTTGCCCTCTCCCCCGCCTCCCACCTCAGCTCAAAGCGCCAGAGAATGAGCTCACAGCTGACGCTCCTTGCTGTGCTCTCCTTGAAAGCAGAGCCGTGCAATCATCCCGATGCCGTCACACGTTCAATTTGTCTCAGTATTCAGGATTATAACTGCACAATTAGTGCAATTTCTTTTTGTAATCTGTTTAATTCCGACGCAGACACAATAAGCTGGGGATCGGTCATTGTGGGGATTGAAAAAAGGGAGGCTGGTTGTTTGTGAAGAGCACTGTAATTAGGGCAAGCGTCACTTGCAGCTACAAATTACTGTTTCTTTGCTTTTTTCCCCCCCAATCAAAACAACATTCAGTTTTCTGAATAATAATAACATGTATACTTATTACTAAATTCAAGGAAAAAGAAATCTTAATTATACTACAAGATTAAATAAAAGGAGACGTTATGTTTACATAAGAATTTACTTTACTTTGTTTGAGGATTGCCAAAGTAAAGGGGAACTTGTATAATAACATAAACAATCGCAGTGCTTTGCAATAGTCTTCACACCCCATGAATATTTCCACGGTTCTCACTTTGCAACCATAAAGTATTTCACCAGGATTTTACATAACAGACCAAAGCAAGGTAACAGTTAGTGAAGGAAAAGGACACATGGTTATTATTTCTTTTTCTGCAAATCAAAATCTAAAAAAAAGCTATTGTTTACACTTGTTTTCAGACCCTTCACTCTGAAAATCGATTCAGAAATCACCATGTTAGTGAACGGTTCACTCATTCCAAGGGTCAAATCAGAAGCACTTTCTCTGCAAGTTATTCCTAGTTATGACAAATTTAGCAAATTTGCAATGTGACTTTACGGGAATAGTAGTAAAGATATGTGTCAAGGATAGACCCAAATGCAGAAAGGTGGTTGACAGTTTAATATGAGGAGTATTTAATTTAAAGTCCAAAGCCTCTTACAGGAGAGAAGTCGTCATCTGACAATGGAGTACAACACATCTCTGCAAATCTAGCAAGACATTGCTGAACATCTAACCTGGCAGGTCATGAATTGACAGCCAAGAAAAGATTCAAACTAAAGGCCCATGGTAACAGTGGAGGAGCTGCGGAGATCCATAGCTCAGGTGGAAAAATGTGCTGAAGCCAGTTATTAGTTTTGCACTCCACAAATCTGAAACAGTATGAGGAAGATAGCCATTGTTAAAGAATGGCATAAGTAATGCTGTCTGAAGTTTTCCCTAGTTCACTTAGGTGAAACTGCATGTTGAAAAAGATTTTCCATTCAGATTAGATGAAAACTGAACTGTTTGTCCTGCAAGACACATATGAGGCAGGAAATTAAACCCTAAACACACCAGCGCCATAATGAAACATGGTGGCAGCAGCATCATCCCAGGAAGATGGATGTGGCTAAATACAGGGCAATCCTGGAAGAAAACCTGATGGGGGATTCAAGATGAGTCGCGTTAGACGGGCCTAGTCAAAGTTCAGATCTAAATTCAGTTGAGAATCTTAAGGCAAGACAGATAAAAGTTGTTCATAAAAAATCTGAATGTGTGAAGCAAGTAGAAACGTACATCAAATGTCCCGCTGCTGTAATTGCAGGTAAAATAGTATTGAGCTGAAGACAGTAAAACACCCCGATTCTCTTTCTAAAAAAATGAATAATCTAAAGCACGTATAATTTTCTTTCTCCAGTACTTTGTCTTGCTCTTTTTCACAAAGTCCTGACACAATATGAAGAAGTTTAGGGTGTAATGTGAAAACAGTCCAAAAAAAAAGTCAATAGGGTTTGAATACTGAGGCAAAGTTCTGTATGTGATTGTGTAATTTAAAAAATAAAATAAAACCTTTCTCACATGGCGTGACAGATTGAGAGCACAGAAGACAACAGTACTCTGCTGGGGGATCTAATTGCTGTGTACTTGCACCTTGGATAAAGGATGTCTACCCGCTCTTGCAGAAGCACACGCATGCATCACCCTCACAAGTCCTGCATTTGGCTTCTTTCACGATAATGGTGCCGAATCGTGTTGACAGGAGCAGGAAGGAAATCTTGTAAACAGGAAATGAATCCAGCCTGCAAATATTTTCACCACGCCATATATTTTGCATGTCTTTGAAAGCTTGAAAGTCAATTCTTATTTTTTTTTATTTTATTTTTTTTATCATCCGCAAAGAAAAGAAAAGAAAAGAAATATGGTTCATTTGTATTTAAGTTCAGAGCCTTCAGAATCCTGCAGCTAATCAGCCGGACTCAGACAGCGAAGGCTGCTCTGGTGCGGCGGTATGTGCACGGGAAACCGATGAGTCACTTGGGCGGCGGGACTCTGAAGACGAGCAATGTTGCTTAACTAGAAAATGAGTCGGGCGATCTCCTTGTGCGAAAAGAGGCCAGGCAAAGTAATGACCAGCTTGACTAAAGAGAAGACAGCTCTACATTCAAAGGGTATTTCAGCAGCAGTTACAAAGAGAATGAGCAAATGCTGATCTTTGCTCTGCAGAGAGAGAGAAAAAAAAGAACACGACACACCACTTCAGCTCAGAAGAATGGCACAGGCAGACGAAGTGATAACAGTGGTGCATCTGATACCTCACTTGTTGAAGTTTCTTTGTTGTGGACAAGCTTTTTGGTTTTACTCTGAACTTTTTTTTTTTTTTACATATGTAAGGTGAATCTGTGTAAATGTCTAAACCAGACAAAAAAACAGCCATTCCTAATTCTGCCATTTCTGCCGTTAGATGCAGTGCCCTTTACTGTCATTGGCAACCTTGGCAAAACTGTGCAAAAGCCTTGAAGCATATAGCAGATATGGAGAAACCAAAAGGCCACTGCTTTCATGCAGTTCTTTAGCAGCGAGCTTTGGAGATTTGTTTTTTTTGACCTACCTTTACCATCCTCCTCTTTGTGTGTGGTGCCAAGATAAACTAGGGTTCCTCGTCCTGTCGTTTTTCTTACAGCTGCTGTGGTTGTAGTTGTTTCACTTCCTGATGATATACTTTAAGGCAAGTGGTTCTTTCTTGAATTAAAATTAATGCTGCAGCTACTTTTGTTTTATAGTACTGTTGAGAGTAGCAGTAACTGCTTTTTCAATGATTTTATTGAAAACAGTTCTCCCTTACCACTGCATTTTTTTAAACTAAATAAAAATTTCTCACATTGAAGGATGGACTTTGCTAGATTTATGAGTGTGAGAGTAAGACGCTGCATTAAAGGAAACTTATAAAGATTTTATACACAATTTTACGTTGGTGCAAAGTCTGAGGCACTATGAGAGCTATAGCTGAGTGTCTCTTATGTAACCCCCTGAGAACAGCAGCTAAATATTAAAATGGTGACTTGATGATGTTTCTGATGGTCAGTATTACTGCTTTAAAATGCCTTTTCCTTTAATGCCATAGCACTGGACATTTAGAATAACTCAGTAATATTGTTCACTAAATGCATCATCTCAAATGTGTCATCAAAAACGTAGGCAGAGAAGGCAGAAAAAAGTAAAACGGGGATATTTCAGTCACTGGAATGGCTAAGTTAAATATAGCTGTACGTCTGACATGATAACTAAGTCTGGACGGTTTTGTCTTCAGAACAAGAAGAAGAAAACAAAACAAATACTCTGCCTCCAGCTGTTACTGTAGGTGGCTAATGCTAAGCAAGTCAGCTTTTAGCTAAATAGATGCACTCTTCCGTGATCTGATTTGTCTGTTTGACTATTGATTTATATTCGAATTTATTGATATATGAATGATAACATTTTGGCATTTATGGTGGATGTAGCCTAACTTACACTATTGGCTACTCTCTGATATTTCTTTTAGCATATCTTCAATACATTTTTATCAACATTCTTACTAATAACTACAATAAATAAAAACTATTGTGTTCATAGATTTTTATATCTTTACATAAATTTGCTTTTTAACACGCACCATCATCTGTTTTCAGTTTTCTATATAGGTGCTTTTTGTGGTTTTAGTTCATGGTTGTCAACATGTGTATGCTGCCAGAATGTGAAGCACAAAACAAAACAAAACAACAAAAAAAAAAAACACAACAGGGTAATGGCTGACATTAACAGTACAATCAACACACTTTTCATCGGCCCCATTAGCCACATCGGTTCAGCTCCGCTGCTCTCATACAGCAAACCTCGCCACCACCACATTCCTAAAATGAATGATCATGGGATCATTTGGATGTTAATGGATGTCATTGCTCAGTTGCATCTGCTCAGCTAATATGTATGTTCTCATTATTATATATGTATTTATATCTCAACTTGTCTATCTCTCTCTGTTTTCTCTCTATCTCGCTTTGTCTCTTTCTGGCTGCTCCAGGGGCTATGGCTAACCATCTTATACCTAATGCACTCCTACGTCCTCATGGCACTAACAATCCCTATAATACATTGCTTGGGGAGTCTGCCGTTTATAACAACCCTCTGGGCATGTACAACATTCAAGGTGTGCTAGCTTCTTTTCATTACTTACCATTGTGGCTAGAGCAGTGTTTTTTTTTATTATTATTATTTGCTTTTTTTTGTGGCACGTTGTTGGTCCTGCCTTAGAAATAAGAAAGGGTGATAACAAATGAGAACATATATTTGGATGGATCATAATTAAAAAAAAAAAAAGACACTGCTCTAAATGTATTGTTTTAGCTTTCAAAGAGCTTAATCACAAAAATCCTACAGTCTTGGTTTGCTGTGGGGCTTTTTGTTGGCTGTGTATCGTGGCATCTGGTTGGCTCATCTCATTCGATTCATGACCAATGCTCTTTCCTGGACTGTTTTGGCCAAATCAAACTGTAACTCTGAGGAAATCCTTTGAAATGGCCCCACAGAAAGCCAGATACATCGCCAGTCATTAATTTCAAATGTGCTCCGATGTTGTCAGTTAACCTCTTGTGCAATGTCTGCTCTGTCTGTGTGTTCAGTTTTACAATTTTGTTCTTCTCACACAAAATGGTTTCCTTTCAATCTTCTTTAAAGACATCAAAGAGAAGCAAAAAGCATGTTTTTGAGCAGAGATTTACATGCACTCATTATGGGCATGAATGTTATGATTAAACTCCAAGTGTTTTATTTGAACCATTTGTTTTCCAGGGTAGACTGATTATAAAACATACAACATTAATTATTTAAAAGATCCTAACTTAATTACACAAGTTTGAATTTTTCTGTGGATTTTCTCTATTCCATTCAGGAAAAAAAAACACACATACACAAAACTCAAATTGGGTCTTTCTGGATCTTTCAGCAGAGTAAGAACTTAAGGAGATAAACTTTAGGATGATGGCAAGGAAACTTCCAGCCTCAAAGACTTTGAACGCTTTTCCAAAGACAGAATGTCAAAAATGTGAAAAACTGGACAGGAAATACAAGAAGCTTTTGTTTACTCTAAAGCTAATAACAGTTTTTGCAATTATTATGGAGAAAGGTTTAAATATTTAAGTATTAAAAACTGAACTGTTTGTCCCCTCTATTTTAAACTGATTCACCTTTCAAATTGATATCTATTGAGAGATGGTTTCGTATATACAAACTTCTTTGTTTAATGAAAACATGCTTAACTGTTTTTATTCAGTCAGATTTTAACCTATGTTTATTAGCAGTATAAATTATTTTGTTTTGTATATAATAATTGTATTATTTTGTACAAAATAGAATATTTTACTTGTTTCTGATGTCTCCATTTGGTTTGGGGAAAAACAACAGTTTAAATAGAAAAGCCCAATAATGATACATTTGCATTAAGCATCTTTGCCAATGATAAGTGTATGTAAATTCCTGACTGAACTTTCCAGTAAAGACTTTACTTGTGAATATTTAGTTAAATATTCAAAATACAGTTGAAACCAGAAGTTTACAAACAGTGAGTAAAAAGACACTGACCCCCTTTTTTTCATTATCTGAAGATAAGTCAGACAAAACATCTCTTGTTTCAGGTCAGTTAGAATTACTTGAATTATTTCTATTTGCTAAGTGATACAATAAAAAGAGAAAAAATCCGTCAGAGATTTATTTATTAATGACAATCACCAGAAATTTACATTAATTTCCTCAGTGGATTTCTTTCCACATGCTTGCCACAGTAGTTTATTGGTGTTCCAGGCCATTCCTTCTGACAGAACTGGTGTAACAGACTTAGCATTAGCTTCCTAGTTGACGTCTGTAAATGCTGCTCCAATATTGTTATATAAAGCTCTTTTCTCATGATGCTGTGCAAATTTGAAGGTCTTTATTTCTTTGCTAATTTCCAAACTTCAATCTGGCTTTTTGGGCGTTTCCATCTTTGATTAGAAGTAATGACTTCCTCCTCTGTGCCTCCAACTGACTCAGATGTTCCAGTTAGCCTATCAGAAGTTTCCAAATCCATGAAATCATCATCTGGGTTGTTCATCATTGTTGAAAGAGACGGTAATCATTTTTTATGTAAAATTCTGATTTTAAATAAACCTCTGACAGATTCTCTTACTATTGTTCTAACTGAGCTAAAACAAGAGACGTTTGGTCTGTTTTCACTTCAGGTCATGAGAAAAAAAGTGGTGGATGTGTCTTTTTATTTAGTATGTGTAAACTTCTGGTTTCAACTGTACTGGTAGACTTTTTAAAAACCATCAACTTCATCATTTTCTGGCTCCAACTAAATATCGGAGTGCAATGTTTTTTCCCCCCTTCGTCTCTCTGCTGAGCTGTTATTATTTTATTCCTGCTCTCTGCAGTCAATATGAGATTGCTGCAACTTTGTGAGTCTGTAAAAGTCCTTAAAAGTAGAGAGAAACCCATGTAACAATGAGATAAAAACTCAGAGAGCTTTGATAAGTGGATAATTTATGTATGCGATACAAGTACTTTGCATTGGAGCTGGTGATGGAGGGCTGTAATTCACTTACAGTGCCACAGATAGAAAAGAAATATCTGGAGGAATGAAAATGCTAATGCATCAAAAGATTTATTGGCACATTTGACGCTCAAGGACCTTTGCCCATGTTTTACCCCCAAGGATTCTGCAACGTGTTACAGAAAAACATCTTTTATATATTTGTCAGGAGATTTTTTATGATGTCTTTATGGTCCCTTTTCTGCAAGCACACAAAATTTGCATGGTGGAACTTAAGAGTCGCGGTAATCTTCTGAAGCACCATTATGCAGTTTTCTCTTTTTACTTGTCATTATTGTTCTTATTGTGTTTTCTTCTTTCCTTTTCCTCATGCTGTCCCCAAAAGAGCCCTACAGAGAGACAAGTATGGGAGTCAAACTAAACATTGCTTATCAAATGTAATTGACTTTGGCTTTACTTTTTTTTTTCACTCGATGCTGACAAAGGAATAGTTAAAACGGTGTAAGTCAGTTTGGAAAGAACTAGATCCAATTAGGAAAGCAATGCAACATTAAATGTTTCCATTCCAACCCGGATTTGTATGCCTTTTAACGCACTTAAAAATAAAAGTATACCAAATACACTATACATTCAGATAATTCAAATATCCTTAAAGCACACCAGAACAAATTGGTCTGTAGCCTTTTCTGAGCAACATGCATGTGTTCATGCCCCCAATAGTATTGTTTTTTTTAAATTACTCTCCAGTTCACTTTGATCAAGCCGTTACACTTCAAGAAGACTCGAAATATGTTTCTTGTCAAATTTTTAAGAGGTCAGACTGAGAGCTTGACACTTTTAACAAGCTGGATGGCCTTGTCTGAGGTAGTTTGAATTATTGTCAAATTTCTTTTCTCGCTTTGATGTCAACAGCGTGGTTAACGTGATGAAATATAAAAGATACATGTTAGTGCAACAGAGAGAACAGACTGTCTCCTTCCTGTCAGTGTGGTGGGATTCTGATTTAATGAATACGATAAATTTTTTAAGAGATGGCTGGTTAAGTGCAGATGGATGAGACGTAAATAAACTGTGAAAAAGCAATGCTCATGTGGTGCCATGTCCAACTTTGCACGGATTTAGTTGCAGAAATATTTGCATTCGCCTCAATATTTATTTATTTTTTTTCTAAAATGAAGTTAAAAGTTCCAACTGTGAGATGTGAGGGAATTGCATGAATTGTTTAATGTCTGTTTGCCTGCATAAATGTTGAGTTTTGTGCTGTGGTGAATGTTTGTGTTTGGAATCACAAAACAGTGTTTTATATATCCTGTTCAAAGATTAAGTACAATTCAGTTTATAAATTTTAACAAGGTAAGAGTGTCCTACAAGTGCACTTCAATCAATTAGAATATTATTATTTTACTACATTAGTCATCGGCTGATGTATTTCAAGGTGAGAGGTAAATTTGATGATTTTGACTAGTCGCTTAGAAGATTGGAATATAAAAAAAAAAAAACACACATTAATAATGGTTTTGCTATAACAATGTAGGATCTTAGCATTCACACAACAGTCATTGATAAAAATAAAGGTTATTGTTAAAGGGTGTTCAAAGCACCGTATTTGAGATTATTAATCAAAGGTTAAGTGGAGGAAAAACTTTACTGAAATAGAAAGCGAATACAGGCAGCAGACATAACAATAACTTTGAGATCATCGTGAAGCTTTTTCCAGCTGGACTTAGCACCTGCCTGTCTGCCTATAGTCAGTTTGTTGACCGTGCCTGTCCAGCAGATTTGCCTGACTTAAACCACATGTAGAAGATATGACATATTGTCAGGAGGAAGATGAGAAACATGAAAATTAATTTAATGACTAAAATAAATTTGTTCACAATGACTTTCTAATTTATTGAGATGCACAAGTTATATTCAAAAGCCTTGAAAGTATTTTTCTTCTTAATCCATCACCTTTGGGTTCTATTCACTTTTTCAGGATCCCCTGAAAGGTTAATTTCTTTCATAAAAGAGACTAAACTTGTTTGTTGTGTTCTATTTGGCTTTGAAAAAACACCCAACACGTCTTTGGCAGCTGTACTCACCAGTTTTTACCATTCATATTTGTCAACCATCCCCATCCCTCACCACAACCCCCCCTCCATGTTTCTCATTTCAGAGGGAATCCTGAACAATGCCCGGGATACAAGTGTCATGGATACTCTACCACTGAATGGTAATCATGGCAACAGTTACAGCATCGCCAGTGCTGAGTACATGAGCGACTGTGTTCAGATCATCGATCGGGGATACAACCACAAGGAGACCACCCTGGAAAAGAAGATCCTGAAAGAGCTCACCTCCAACTATATCCCTTCTTACCTTAACAATTCCCATGAGCGCTCAAACGAGCAGAACCGGAACCTCGTGAACAAACTGGTTAATAATGTTAGCAACGGCGGCAAAGACAGTGGCTATGGCATGGGCTTGGGAGTGGGAATAGGCATGAATGTTGCGCTTAACCTCGACGATCACTCCACCTTTGGTACCCACAATGATGAAGGCCTGGGACTGGAGTTGATACGCGAGGAGTCCAATGCCCCGTTGTTGCCACAAAGACCCCTGCCAACCCTGCAGGCAGTCGACAACCTTCACAATCAGCTTCAGCAGTCCATGTCACCACCCCTTCCGCTACCCCATCATCCCTTCTCCTCTGCCTCCAACTCCTCATCTTCTCGAAGGAGGATCCCCCAGGAGAACAGTGAAAGCTTTTTCCCCTTACTCAACAATGAGCATAACGAGGATGAAGGCTCGTCACCCAGCCACAGCCACCAGAGAGACTCCCTCTACAACAGCATGCCAATGTTGCCTGGCCTGCCCGATGTGTCTGCAGAGTCCACCGATGGCTCCAAGGAGGGTGGAGATGCCAAGAGTCCAGAGGCAAGCTTGGACGACGTTTACTACAAGAGCATGCCCAACTTGGGCTCCCGTAATCACCTCCATCAGCTGCATTCCTACTACCAGCTAGGGCGGGGCAGCAGCGATGGTTTTGTCGCACCCCCTAACAGAGAGGATCTTTCTGCAGAAGAGGCTCACCCAGAGCCCTCACACCTGGTCACCAGCCTATAGGCCCAGAAACCCTCAACAAACCCGTATTTCCTTTTGTTTCCCAAAGTCCTCTTCCACGTTCACTCACTCCATCTATTGTCGGAAGTGGTAGCCATTGTTTTTAATGTTGTCTTGAAGACTGAGACAGCTTGACTCTCACCGTTACTGACCACAAACAGGATAAGATTTGCTATAAAAAGAGAGCGGAAGTGACTATCTTTGGTTAGATATTCCAGGAAGTTGATGTTGTGTCCCCAGCCTCCTCCCTCGTTTTGAACCCCTCTCCGGTTTGGTGTGTTTTGTCTCCATCTAATAAGAGACATTCACGAAAAATGTACGCCTCAGTGATATAGTCGAGAGGAACCGGACAGTTCCAAAGTCTGAACTTGTAGACTTCAACAGAATAAATGGGGAATTTAAAGAAAAAATGACTATTTTATTATACTTCTGTATCTATATTGACTTTTTGAAATATTTTCTTCCTCTTTGGTGAGTTGCAGCACATTTTGTTTGCTGAAGTGTTCCTCCAAAATAAGAAAAAATGGATAAATGAAAAAAACAAAACAAAAAAAATACACTTACACTTTGGACATTTGCCATGAAGGAGTTATAGATTGTATGCTTTCAAGCATAGCTGTTCTTATTTCATTTATTTTATTGTAACATTTGTTAAGAGGGAGAAAAAAACTAATGAGAGAATTATGACATATTTCTATGTGACTGTACAGATAACTAGCATTGCACATGATATGCTTTTTCTCACCTTGGTTTTGTTTTGCTGTATTTTGTTCTGGGCAAACCTTTTCTCTGTAAATTTAGTGATTAGGAACAGTTTCATTCTGTTGTGCTGACCTCTGAATTTTGCTCTGTATCGCTCTGGTTTTCTGTTATGTCACAAATCTCAATAGAATCAGAAAAACCTAAAGAAAAACCTAAAGAAATTACACTCTGGTTGTTCAGGCATTGCTGTGAAACGTGCTCGCTTCTGTTTCTGGGTCAGTTTTTAATTCTTGTTTGAGTTTACTTCCCACTCTTTTTTTTTTGTTCTTTTACTGTGTAGATAACAAAACTTCAAGGAGACAGGATTGCAAAATCTCTCAGAAAAGTTCATAGTGCATTCTGCGTTTGTATCGACACCTGGAAAACAGCTCATGCTTCTTGGACGAGAGGACGGGTCGAACTGAGCCTTGATGTGCACCAGGCACTTGTACAAATAAAGAAAGTTTGTTGTTTTACTTATTAAAGAAAGAGCTTTTGGAGTGAGAAAAACCAGAGGCGTTTTTGTTCTTTTTCCTCAAGGAGTGGCATCTATTTATTTGTTAAATAAACAGTAATAAGACAAAGGATGATAGTAGATTTAATGACACAATACTTTTTATAATGCAAAGAAATTTGTTTATTACTTTAACCTTTAAAATGTTAATATTTTTAACACTTTATTCAAACTAAAAAATAAATAAATTACAGAATAAGGTACATTACATACAATGAGGGTTCTGCTTTCCTGCGTGGGTCATGATTTTTTCTTATGTAAATGAAAGTGAAGTACATTGACATAACTTAACAATTACTTTTATTTCTTTGTCTTTCTTTTTTTTGCTACATTCCAAATTAGCTACTAAACTCAGGCTCAGAAATGGTCGATGTTCTCTGTACGCTGCTATATAACTGAGAAGCTGGGACTTCATATTTTGTTACAGATATGTCAATATCATTGGTGTTGTAACCAATGCATTCTTTACAGATAGTTAATTTTTAACCTTAGTCTGAGCAGGAGCTATCAGTCAGCAGGAGCATCTTGGGCTGGCGAAGCAATGGAAACGAAGGTAAGCATTTTTCTTACACGGGAAAACTTAGTCTTGTCTTCAGTGCAGCTGCTTCAAACTAACTCTCATCATCCTTCATATTTGAAATTTTTTTTTTTTTTTTTGCTGCGAGTTTACATACCCATATTTTAGGATGTAAATGTTATTCACACATCCGGCTGCTTACAATATTAATATTAACGGGGTCACAGAGATGTGTTCCATTTTATACTTTTACCTTGCAGAAAGAAAATCTTGGGTTCAAATCCAGGCCTGAGTTCTGGCTGTTCAGAACAATTCACAATGCACTCCAAACAGTCAAAGAAAATTGCACCTACTGATATTGCAACGACAATATATTCACAAAATATATTCCAGCCCTAATGTATGCATGGTGGTTGATCCGATGTGTCCGTTTGATAAACTGGCAACCTGTCCAAGGTGGTCTGCTTGTTCCCCAATGACTGCTGGACAAGCTTTTGCTGGACAGCTGTGTAGTAAGCGTTTATAACATCGACACAATGCAACATCCATCCATCCATTTTCTGTTCACCCTTGTCCCTTGTCGGGAGGGTTGCTGGTGCCCATCTCCAGCTACGTTCCGGGTGAGAGGCGGGGTACACCCTGGACAGGTCACCAGTCTGTCGGACTGTGGGAGGAAGCCGGAGAACCCGGAGAGAACCCACGCATGCACAGGGAGAACATGCAAACTCCATGCAGAAAGACCCAGGCCGGGAATCGAACCCAGAACCTTCTTGCTGCAAGGCAACAGCTCTACCAACTGCGCCACTGTGCAGCCAGTCATTCATCCAGTGACTTAAAGTGTTTTTGAATTAGAAAATGTTTAAAGTTGAAAGGAAATGTGAAAATAATCACTTGATAATTAAATGTTATTGAAAGATTGGAAGATTAATACCTGAACTCCAGCTATACAGTACAGGGGCTGACAGAAAACTTTAATTAACAAAACAAATGCAAATAAAATGATTAAATCACAAATAAAATGCTGCACTCACAAATAAAATGCTGCACTCACAAATAAAATACTGCAATCACAAATAAAATGCTGCACTCACAAATAAAATGCTGCAGTCACAAAAAAAATGCTGCAATCACATAAAATGCTGAAATCACAAATAAAATGCTGCAATCACAAATAAAATGCTGCACTCACAAATAAAATGCTGCAACCACAAATAAAATACTGCAATCACAAATAAAATGCTGCATGCTGCACTCACCATAAAATGCTGCAATGACAAATAAAATACTGCAATCACAAAGAAAATGCTGCATACTGCACTCACCATAAAATGCTGCACTCACAAATAAAATACTGCAATCACAAAGAAAATGCTGCATACTGCACTCACCATAAAATGCTGCACTCACAAATAAAATGTTGCAATCACAAATAAAATACTGCAATCACAAATAAAATGCTGCATGCTGCACTCACAAATAAAATACTGCAATCACAAATAAAATGCTGCATGCTGCACTCACAAATAAAATGCTGCACTCACAAATAAAATGCTGCAGTCACAATAAAATGCTGCACTCACAAATAAAATGCTGCAATCACATAAAAATCTGAAATCACAAATAAAATGCTGCAGTCACAATAAAATGCTGCACTCACAAATAAAATGCTGCAATCACATAAAATGCTGAAATCACAAATAAAATGCTGCAATCACAAAGAAAATGCTGCATGCTGCACTCACCATAAAATGCTGCACTCACAAATAAAATACTGCAATCACAAAGAAAATGCTGCATGCTGCACTCACAAATAAAATACTGCAATCACAAAGAAAATGCTGCATGCTGCACTCACCATAAAATGCTGCACTCACAAATAAATGCTGCAATCACAAATAAAATACGGCAATCACAAATAAAATGCTGCATGCTGCACTCACCATAAAATGCTGCACTCACAAATAAAATGCTGCAATCACAAATAAAATACTGCAATCACAAATACAATGCTGCACTCACAAATAAAATGCTGCAACCACAAATAAAATACTGCAATCACAAATAAAATGCTGCATGTTGCACTCACCATAAA
>CAEGAE010004725.1:0-25834 GCA_903067095.1 Girardinus metallicus | reverse complement strand
GGATGGATGGATGATGGAGAGATGGATGGATGGAGAGATGGACGGACGGATGGATGGAGGGATGGATGATGGAGAGATGGATGGATGGAGAGATGGACGGATGGATGGATGGATGGATGGATGGAGGGATGGATGGATGGATGGATGGATGGATGGACGGATGGATGGAGAGATGGACGGATGGATGGATGGATGGAGTCTCAGCCAATCAGAATTCAGAATTAAATTCTGATTGTATTTCCTTGTAATTCCTGTAAAGCAACTTTTATTGCCTTGTTGCTGAAAATGTGCTACATTAATAAAATTACCTTTACCTTTACTGGGCCGCCTTCAGCTTCACAGCCCAGTAGAACCAGAACCGGGCCAGGAAACGGCTGCTGGTGACCAGCTGCTGAATCCGACCCGTTCCAGGAATCAGAGTCCAGTTTAATCAGAACCAGGTTATTTCTGGACTTCTTATCATGGTTCTGTCCCTGACAGTCTCGGTTGGACCCGGAGGTTCTGGACCGGAACCGCTCAGAAAACAACAATGTTATCACATGAAAGATGGATCTCATGTTTGTGACTTAGGAAGTAGATGAGTTCTGGTCCAGACCCACTGTCCCTGAAGGAGCAGCTCTGAGCCATGCCTCTGTATGACCCGATCGGGCCGGAACCGCGGCAGAGCCTGACTCAGAACCTGCAGAGTCCGAGGAGATGAAGAATAAACAGGAAGCTCTTCATCATCGTTTGATTACTCTGAACGCCACGGAGCAGTAAACGCCCCGCGCTCCGGGGAGGTCAGCGAACGCCTCACAGCAAACAGCACTTCCTCTCAGTTTATGGTAAACCGTCTCCATGGAAACAGGCACGACAGCTGCTGAGTTCCAGGATCTGATTGGACCGCACCGGGTCGGCTGGTTCTAACCTCAGAATAAAATCTAATGTTGATCAGAGACAATCAGGTCTGTAGTGATCGATCGGTTCGGTAGTGATCGATCAGGTCTGTAGTGATCGATCGGTTCGGTAGTGATCGATCAGGTCTGTAGTGATCGATCGGTTCGGTAGTGATCGATCGGGTCTGTAGTGATCGATCGTTTCGGTAGGTATCGATCGGGTCTGTAGTGATCAATCAGGTCTGTAGTGATCGATCGGGTCTGTAGGTATCGATCGGGTCTGTAGTGATCAATCGGGTCTATAGTGATCGATCAGTTCGGTAGTGATCGATCGGTTCGGTAGTGATCGATCGGTACGGTAGTGATCGATTGGTTTGGTAGTGATCAATTGGGTCTATAGTGATCGATCGGTTCGGTAGTGATCGATCGGGTCTGTAGTGATCGATCGGGTCTATAGTGATCGATCGGTTCGGTAGTGATCGATCGGGTCTGTAGTGATCAATCAGGTCTGTAGATATCAATCAGGTCTGTAGGTATCGATCAGGTCTGTAGTTATCGATCGGTTCGGTAGTGATCGATCGGTTCGGTAGGTATCGATCGGGGCTATAGTGATCGATCAGGTCTGTAGGTATCGATCAGTTCGGTAGTGATCGATCAGGTCTGTAGGTATCGATCGAGTCTGTAGGTATCGATCGGGTCTGTAGGTATCGATCAGGTCTGTAGTGATCGATCGGTTCGGTAGGTATCGATCAGGCCTATAGTGATCGATCAGGTCTGTAGGTATCGATCAGTTCGGTAGTGATAGATTGGTTCGGTAGTGATCGATCGGGTCTGTAGGTATCGATCAGGTCTGTAGGTATCGATCGGGTCTGTAGGTATCGATCGGGTCTGTAGTGATCGATCGGGGCTGTAGGTATCGATCAGTGCGGTAGTGATCGATCGGTTCGGTAGGTATCGATCGGTTTGGTAGGTATCGATCGGGTCTGTAGGTATCGATCGGGGCTGTAGGTATCGATCAGGTCTGTAGTGATCGATCGGGGCTGTAGTGATCGATCGGGGCTGTAGTGATCGATCGGGGCTGTAGGTATCGATCGGGGCTGTAGTGATCGATCGGGGCTTTAGTGATCGATCGGGTCTGTAGTGATCGATCGGTTCGGTAGTGATCGATCGGTTCGGTAGTGATCGATCGGGTCTGTAGTGATCGATCGGTTCGGTAGTGATCGATCGGGGCTATAGTGATCGATCGGGGCTATAGTGATCGATCGGGGCTGTAGTGATCGATCGGTTCGGTAGTGATCGATCGGGGCTATAGTGATCGATCGGGGCTGTAGTGATCGATCGGGGCTGTAGTGATCGATCGGTTCGGTAGTGATCGATCGGGTCTGTAGTGATCGATCGGGGCTGTAGTGATCGATCGGGGCTGTAGGTATCGATCGGGGCTGTAGTGATCGATCGGGTCTGTACGGTCTGGCCGTTTTGCAGTCAGACTCTCAGTCTGTGTGGAACATGTTTCCTGTGTGATGTTGTGTTTTAGTGCTGATCAGGATTCCAGATGTTTCTGTCGTCCCTCAGGTTGAGGCCATGAAGAGCTTCAGCCTGAACTTCTGTTAGTTCCTCTTCAGCTTCCTGCTTTATTTCTCTCTGAATTTGTTCTGCTGCTCCGTTATCGGCTCCGTGACAAGAACAGCCATCTCTTCATGTTCGGAACAAAACAAGCCGATAAAAACAGCGGGGTCACCTTACCGCCACGACTTTTCACATCCTGCCTCAGCAGGGCAGGAACTGAAAGTCATCAGTCTGTTGTCATGGGAACCAGGTATCAGCGAGCGTTTCCGTGGAGAGCGGACGAGTCGCAGATATCTGCTGAACCCACGTCAGTCCGTCGGGCCTCGTCTCGTCCTGCTGACCCGATCCGCTGGACGGATGTTCTGAACGGCGACACTAAGTCCGACTGCAATGAGTTACACATTAAATATTTCAAACCACAAACTAAAGGCTGCCAGGTTTCCGTTTGTTCCTCAGTTTTAAAGCTTTGACTTATAAAACAGAATAACATGAAATACTTCAACATTTCAAAAGTGAAACTCATTATTTAGAATTATTACACAAAGTGAGGTTTTTAAGTCTTAAACAAAGACTCAGAAGAAGAACATTACATAAGATTAATAAAAATAAATATATTTTAAACAAACAATTTTTGAATTTAATAATCGGACTGGGCTCTTTTTGCAAATGCAGTGTGGCAAGGCGTCCCGCTTTAACGAGTTAATTAACCCTGCAGACCTGGGTCAGCAGGAAATCAGACAAAAGGAAATACTTCTGATGATCAGTTCAACCTTAACTGACAGCAGGATAGATTTTATTCTCACCTTATTGTTTGACAGTCGGCTGCTATGGTAACCGGCAGGTGAGGAATGCAGTGTTCATGGGCTTCACCTGGACCTTCACCTGGACCTTCACCAGGCTGATCAGCTTTAGATGTTTGTAAGAAAATTATCAACAAATATTAAACTGATAAAATACTAAAAGGAAAATATACAAAATATTTAATATTAAACACATTTTCATATTTATTTTAATATATGTTTATTTTAATGTCAAATAAACTCGGGACTTTTTTATTTTTACATATAGAGTTTTCTTTCTCTTTGTTGATATGTTTAAATTTAAATGTATTCCTATTTATTTTTTTCTGGATGTTTGCTGCATCATAAGCGCGTCTTAGCGCCCTCTGCTGGCTGAAGCGGCTCGTCGCGTCCTGTTTTACGGCACAGCCTGCCGGTTTACGGCCATCCACCAACATGGCGGCAGCGGCACCGGTGGATTCTCCGGAGAGCAGAGACAGTTCGGCACCGGGAGCGGAGGGAGGTTCGAGTCCGGGTCCGGTTCCGGACTCCCCGGTGTGTCTCATCGTGCTGGGCATGGCGGGGTCCGGAAAGACCACCTTTGTCCAGGTGAGGCAGCGCGTGACAGCTCCGCATCCACGCGTGAGCCCGTCAGCAGCGCAGGCTGGGTTTCATCTGGGCCGTGTTTCCGACCGGTTCCGCCTGGGAACGGGTCCAGAATTAGTGAACAGGTCCAACAGGTTCGGGTTCTGCTCAGAGAGTCCCGTTGGACTCTGCTTCTGGTTTTCAGGTTCGGTTCGGTTCTGATGGTTCCGGCCTCCGTGGACTCACAGAAGAGCTGCACTGGGTTCTGTAGAACCACCAGAACTTCAGCAGCTCCTACAACCTGTTCTGTTTTCAGAACAGGTTCTGATCCGAACCAGCTGCTGATCAGCGCATTGGTTACCGGGTTGCCTGGTTACCGGGTTGCCTGGTTACCAGCCTGTGTTTGTCCCCGCAGAGGCTGACGGCTCACCTCCACGCCCAGAACTCGCCTCCTTACGTCATCAACCTGGACCCGGCCGTGCACGAGGTTCCGTTTCCGGCCAACATCGGTGAGCTCTGGCTTCCGGTTCTGCCTGGTTCCGGTTCTGGACGGTGTCCCCTGTCCTCAGCCTGTCCTCTGTCCCTCAGACATCCGGGACACGGTGAACTACAAGGAGGTGATGAAGCAGTACGGACTGGGCCCGAATGGCGGCATCGTCACTGCGCTCAACCTATTTGCCACGCGCTTCGACCAGGTAACCCGACCCGGTCCAGAGTACCCGGTTCTGCTATCACTCTGATCAGACCCGGTTCGGTACAAGAACCTCTGATTGGACCTGGATCTGCTCCTGAATGGGTTTCTGTGTTTTGGTGTCATTCAGGTGATGCAGTTCATCGAGAAGAAGCGTCAGAACCACCGGTCGGTACCAGCTGCTCCTGACCCAGTGTACCGGTTCTGTTTGGGTCCAGAACCTGAGGTTTTGCTGCTGATGTCTCCGCAGGTTCGTCCTGATCGACACGCCGGGTCAGATCGAAGTTTTCACCTGGTCGGCATCAGGTACCATCATCACAGAGGCTCTGGTGGGTTCTGGCTCTGGTGGGTTCTGGTGGGTCCTGGTTCTGGCCCGGCCTGGTTCTGACCTGGAGCTGTTTGTGTTCTCCAGGCGTCCTCGTTCCCCTGCGTGGTCGTCTACGTGATGGACACGTCCCGCAGCGTCCACCCCGTCACCTTCATGTCCAACATGCTGTACGCCTGCAGGTACCGACCCGGTTCTGGAACCTGTTAGAACTGAAACAGTCCTGATTAATCCATTATTGAAATAATCATCAGCTGATTTAGTGATCGATTAGTCCTTGAAGCTGCAGTAGCTTTTGGAAAAATGCTCGTAACATTCGTTAGGCTATGAGACGTAAACTCATCTGCCTTCTGCCGGTTCCAGCTGTAAACAACCAATCAGAGCCAGGAGGCGCTGTCAATCAATCATGCTACTCTGCTACTCAGACCCTTCCCCGTGCTGTCTCATAAACTGTGACAACATGCTAACTATTGATAAACATTTTTATAAAAGTTGCAAAGTTTTAGTTTAGACTAAAACATTTAATTTGAAAACTTTTCAAATTAAAGGGTTTTCAAAAGATTCACTGAAGATTCCTTTAGATTCACTGAAGGAATCCTGTTGTTGGATTTTAGGCAGTAAAATGTTTAATACATATAAAAGAAGCTGAAGCGGTTGAATAAAATCATCTGCAGTTCCTCATGTGAACCAGCAGAGGGCGCCGCAGGAGCAGATTAAGCCCATTCCAGAACAGTGTGCTTTGGGTTCTGGTTCTGGATCAGATTGGGTTCTGATGGTCTCTTCTCTCTCCCAGCATCCTCTATAAGACCAAGCTGCCCTTCATCGTGGTCATGAACAAGGTCAGCTGCTTCCTGGTTGTTGTTGTTGTGACCTCCTGTCGACCCCATGTTGACCTTTGACCCGTGGCTGCAGACGGACATCATCGAGCACAGCTTCGCTGTGGAGTGGATGCAGGACTTCGAGGCGTTCCAGGACGCTCTGAACCAGGAGACGTCCTACGTCAGCAACCTGACCCGGTCCATGAGCCTGGTTCTGGATGAGTTCTACACCAGTCTGAGGGTACAGACCGGACCAGACCCAAATCCAGACCCGATCCAGACGGCCCGGTTCTTGATTCTTTGGGCTGTGTCTGCAGGTGGTGGGCGTTTCCGCAGTGACGGGAAGTGGGCTGGACCAGCTGTTCACTCAGGTGGAGGAGGCAGCTGAGGAGTACCACAGGTGGGTCAGAACCCGGTCAGAACCTACACAGGTCCAGTTTGTTCTGGTCGGGTTCTGATGATCTCATCTCCTCAGGGACTACCGGCCGGAGTACGAGCGTCTGCGGCGGAAGCTGGTGAGTTCTGGCTCCGGTTCTGCTCTGTCCCGGTTCTGGTCCTGGTTGTGAATGGTATTCCTGTCCACCAGGTGGCGGCGCAGAGCAGGAAGCAGCAGGAGCAGCTGGAGCGCCTCAGGAAGGACCTGGGGGCGGTGGACATGTCCCCTGCCGCGTCCGCAGGTAGAGGACAGAACGGCCCCACAGGACGGCCCGGTCTGGTCCGGTTCTAACACGCTTTTTCCTGTCGCAGAGGAAGCCGACGTCGCCGGGCCCAGCGACCTCATCATGACCCGCGGTAACCGTGACGACAGCGAGGAAGAGGCAGATGACACGGACGACATCGACCACTCTGGTCAGAGAACAGCGAGAACGTCGCTGAACGTTACGAAGCGTTCCTAACGTTCCGGAATGACGCTGAACGTTACGAGGCGTTATGAGGCGTTCCTAACATTCCGGAATGCCGCTGAACGTTACGAAGCGTTCCTAACGTTCCCGAATGTTGCTGATCATTCCTAAACTTTTCCGTGTTTCTGTCTGTAGCCACTGAGGAGAGCAAAGAGAGCGATGCCTTCGGGAACTTCCTGAAGGAGAGGAAGGAAATGGTTCAGGTGAGGAACAGGAAGTGCGGCGTACCCGACGCGCCCTGATGGATGACATGGACGGAGCAGCTCACTGGCTGCTTCATCACTGAGAGGAAAACAAAAGTTTTATTTTTATACCAGAACTTTGTGAAGGAACTGAAATAAAGCTCAGAACTGCAGCCTGTGTCCAACACAGTGTTAATAAATGTTTCATAAATGGAGCCAAGTGGGACGTAAACACACACACATATATCATGTTCTGGGTTTCCAAGGAGAAAACAGCAGACTGGTCTCCCTTGCAGGGTTCCCACAGTCTGGAATTCGCTTTAGTTTTCCATAACAAATATGTGTTAATAAATGCTGTAAATGTGATTCGTCACGTTAAACTTTTCAACAACTTTAGAACGGAGCAGATCTGACTGGTTGATTCACATATATCATCAAACATAGCATTTTAAAAAGTACTAGATTCCCATTTATTAATTAAACTCATATTAATTTCAGTGACTAGAACCACAATTATTGTCTTGATTTTATTCAAAAGCAAAACTTGCATCCCAAATTAAGACTAAAGTAAAAACTAAACACTGTGGGCTGCAAGGTTCTGCTCCGTCTCTATAAGATTTTAAAAAAATTGTAATATTTTGTGTTGATTATTGAGGTCATAAAATATAAAAGGGACAAAGTTTTTAAAAAAGCTTTCCTTGTGGCCCACATGCTTTACTGGTTTGGTGTCTTATTGTACAAGGTTTTGACGCCGTGTTCCAGTGGATGATCCCATTCAAGTCAGAAAACTCTAATTCTGTCTGGATGTTTTCTGTAGTTTGAATTTCTTCTCTTCATGCTGGCAGCTGCGCAGCGTGGGGGTGTGCGCGGTGTGTGTGCTGAGTGCAGTGAGTCAGCAGCTCGCCTCCGCCGTGCTGCCGGATCTCAGCGTGGCGCGTGGGCGCCAGCGGCACGGCAGATGGCCGCGGGCGGCCCGGCTGCTTTCATTGAGAGCTTCAGCATGAATGGAGGAGAAATGGAAGGTTCTGGATCAGAACCGCAGGCCCACTCCTGCAGGAACATCACAAGCTTTAAGCCTCATTAAATCCCTGAGAGAACGAGTCAGGCCGCACATTGAAGAACCAGTTTAACCAGAACCTCCAGTCCTCGGGGGTCAGTGTTCTGGATCCAGCCGGCTGCGTCGGGTCACTTTCCTGGGATGCAGCACCGACTGTCAGGCGGTTCTGATCAATAACTGATCCAATAAATCAACCTCACTGTGTTGATGCTCCTTCACTAAACAATCTGCATATTTTGCTGCATTAAAAATGCTTTTCTGAAAACATCATTGCAATATTTGAGATTTACTTAATGTTCAAAACGTTTTCCTGTTTACAACAGGAATCTTTATCGTTCTTCTCCTGGGACGCCCAACCTGCTGTACATTTATTTTTAGGTATAATATTTCACAATAAATGAGGCCTACTACTACATAAAACATAAGTTTAAATAAAAAGTGATGCTCTGATTATCACAAACTTAACATTTAATATAACGTACAGATATTTGCTGTGTTCGTTTCTGACTGAAATACACAATTTTAAGTTCATGTTTTGAAAGACGACACTTTGAATAAACAAACAAAATGTCCCACACATTGAAGACCTCTGCTACTTAACAGCTTTGCACAAAAATGAAAAAAAAAATATATATATTTAATCAAATTAGCCTTAAAGGCACGTTAAAATAAATGAAGAGACAACTCAAAAGTTAAAAATCCCAAAATGATGAATTTTTGTTTATTATGCAATTTATTTAATTTTCCTTTTGGATCAATAAAGTACTTTTGATTGGAATTCATCAGTGTTGAAGTTAGTAATTGCTTTAATAAATCAAATAAAATGTGTGAGCAGAAACGGTGCCTGCAGTCAGGTGAGCATGTGCAGCTGCAGCGCGGCGCGGCGGCCAGCAGGGGCGCTGTGGAGGCGCTGTGGGAGGTTTTATCCGTGGAAGGAGAGTGAGTCACCGGCTGCTTTCAGCCCACGCAGCCGGCGGCGGCCTCCGCTCAGCGGGCCGCAGACACGACCAGAACCACGGAGCGTCACGACACTAACAGAACCTCCAGAACCATGTAACCAGACAGAGCTGCTGCCTGGTTCTGAACCAGAACCGGATCAGAACTGGTGTGCTGCATGTTTGTGGATCAGAACCGGTCTGCTGCATGGTTCTGAATCAGAACCGGTCAGCTGCATGGTTCTGATCCCGGTCATGTGGCCAGAACCTCCAGAACCAGTGACATCACTGCTCAGAGCAGAGAGGTGACCTCATAGTCGATGACATCATCTTACCAACAGAGAGGATGATGTCATCCTGCCCAGATGTTCTGATGTTCAGTCAGAACCAGAACAAGAACCTCCCCCTTTGCAGCAGGAACACCGATGTCTGTGTGTGTGTGTGTGTGTGTGTGTGTTGATGCTGCATCCTGAACCTCATTTTGCTGTCGGCTCACACTCAGGGGGCGGGGCTTGGCGTGCTCTCTGCTGATTGGCTGGAGGTGACCTCATTGTTGCTGGTCCTCACTCAGCTCCATTACATCATGGCCGCCTGCTGCAGTGCATCATGGGAGCTGCAGTCCATCAGGTTGATCAGCAGCACTCCAACCCAGCAGGATTCTGTTAGGGGGTTAGAGGTCAAAGGTCATGACAGAAACACCTTTACTGAATGCTGATTATTATATAAATGGAAGTGACACGTGACAGAATAATAATAATAATAATAATAATAATAAACGTTACGAAGTGTTCCCGACGTTCCCATGTTGCTCATCTCATTATCCAACTGGAAGGATGCAAGACGTCTTAAGATGCAGAGAAAATCTTCCAGCTCATTTCATACCAACCTCACTTCAGTTCACACCTGTCTAGTGAACTGTCTGCTTCTGTTTGACAATTCATGATTTGAAGTGATTTTTCACAATATACTAAAAGTCCATGTGAAGAAATTAGGTCATGTGACTGGAATAAATAATATCTACCATAAGGAGGTGATATCGAGTAATTTTAGTGAGATCAGGGTCATAATCTGCAATGTTCAGGCAGTGCTGTACCTTTTAAACCTCAGAGACATGTTGAATGTTAAAGTTTTAACTTAAAATTACACATTGTGTATCAGGTGCATCTGGTTTACATTCAAAGTCTGTGGAGGCGCATTGAGAGCCGTAGCCGTTTGGAGCATCTAGCGCTTTTGGTGTGAACGCACCATAACAGTGTATATGATTTTATTTCAGTATTTACACCTCTGGTTACTGGCTACATCATCATCATCATCCATTTCCTAACACCCTTGTCCCTAACGGGGTCCGGAGGGGTGCTGAACGTTCTGGGCGAGAGGCGGGTCACCGCAGGGCAACACACAGACACACAACCACACACACACACCCACACATATGGAGAATTTAGAGAGACCAATTAACCTGACAGTCATGTTTTTGGGAGGAAGCCGGAGAACCGGAGAGAACCCGCCATGTACAGGGAGAACATGTAGCCTCCATGCAGAAAGACCCCGGGAATCGAACCCAGGACCTTCTTGCTGCAAGGCAAAAGTGCTACCAACTGTGCCACTGGTGCACTAACTTGTATATCCAAACTTTCTGTCACATTGGTCAAAATCATTGAGTCAAAAGAACTAAAGAGCTTTTTTTACCTCCAGCAACGAACTGAACATGCAGCACTCAGATTTGTCTGAGTGGAAATTATTCTTAAAAACTAGTAATAGTAACAAGACTTGACTTGGGATAATTAAAGACAGAAAGTCTCCATCAAACATCTGACTTTGTATGTTTCTGAGCTGAAGTCAGGGGCCACAAACGGCTCCTGGGCCGCACCTTGGGCCACCCTGGACTAGCTAGCCATCATTTAGCTAACGTTAGCTGCTGTAGCAGAAATGCTGAACTCACAGATTGTTACGGACTGAGGGCTGGTAGGACGTTCTGGAGCCGGTCGGGTTGGAGAACCGGACCGGGTCTGTTTGAGTCGTGGTTCTGAGCGGATAGGATGTGTGTGTGTGACTGTGTGTGTGACTGTGTGTGTGAGTAACGCTTCATTCTCAGCTTTAATTTTAGCGCTGACATTTACTAGGTGCCAGAAGACTGGATCAGAACCAGAACGGGTCAGCACCACATGTTCCCCTCGTGTCTCAGCTTGGATGTAAACCCAGTCAGAACCAGTTTCCTGGTTTGGGTCGGGTTTTACATAGACGTTCCATCTGTAAAGTTCTGTTGAATCCATAACTGATTCTGGACCGAACCAGATCAGCTGCTGGTTCTGAACAGAACCTGACCCGATCATGATGATAATCATCATCATGACCAGAGATCTGGTTCTGGATCCAGATTCTGTTTGCTCCATCCAGAACTTCTCTCCTCTGTTTCCAGTTTCTGATGAAGAGTTTTCCCTTCGTGATGAAGATGAACCCACACATCCTCCTCCTCCTCCCTCTGGACCAATCCCAGCGCAGCATCCCAGACGTCCAATCAGAGCGCTGCGTGGTGATGTCATGCAGCTGCTGTGGAGCCGATGCTGCCGAGCTGCAGAGCAGAGCAGAGAGCAGAGCGGCGAGGCTGCAGGTCAGTTCCTCACAACAACTCTTCTTCACTCCTCCTTTCTTTTCTTCCTTCCTTCCTTTCTCTCCTCCGCTCCTCGTTCTCTCCGTTGTTCTTTCTGCCGTTTCCCTCTGAACTCGTTCTGCAGGTGATGCGTTAAAACAATGACATCATCGCTCTCATCAGCACATTTCCTCTGTCTGTTTCTGTATTTTTCTGCTCTGAAAATGTTTCTGTTGGTTCTGCTGACTGGTGCTGGTTTCACTGGTTTCACTGGTTTCACTGGGAATGTGGAGGATTTCCTGCAGCTGAACTTAATGCGGCGCATCTTCATGCAGGAAACCCTCTGGTTCTAGACGTTCTTCTGGTTCTGCAGCTTCAGAACCGGTCCCAGTCAGAACCGGCCGGTCCGGGTCAGAACCAGAACCTCTGGGATGTCTAAGGCGCTGAAGTTTCTGGAGGTCCGAATGACTCAGATGAGTTAAAAAAGCTTCAGAGAAAAGAACCAGAGTTTTTCCTCAGAGCTGCTGCAGGAATCGGTTCTGGTCCAATCAGAGCCAGCAGAACTTCCAGCTGGATGCAGATAAAACAGGAACATTTAGATGAACTCGGGGCAGCCCGGTTTGGACCCAGAGTTCTGGTTCTGGTGTGTCTCTGCTGCAGCAGGCAGCCTTGTGGAGGTTCTGTTGTGGTTCTGACCCGTTTGTCTTGTCCTCAGGAACAGATTCTACCTCACCACAGTGTCTTTGTCGGAGAACAGCAGGAACATGACCCTGACAGGTGAGCAGGTTCTCCGGCCCGACCCGGTCCGGCCCGACCCGTTTCATCTCCTTCATTCTGCCCTCTGTTCTCCTCCGTGTTCCAGCCTACAGAGAGAAGATGCGAGAGCTCCCCCTGGTGTCCATCTTCTGCTCCTGCATCCTGCCTCAACCCAGGGAGCCGCCGGCCGACAAGAAGGAAGGTCAGCAGCATCCTGACTTCTGTTAGGGTCCAGAACCAGAACCAGAACCGACTGGTTCCAGGTTCTCACAGCTGCCACATTACAGTCAGTTAAATTAATGCTCACGCAGCTCTGATCAGAGATCAGGTCCAGTTTCCTCCAGCAGAGCTCGGTCCAGGTCCGCTCGCTAATCCGGATCAGAACCCAGAACCTCAGCCGGTCCAGTGTGACGTTCTGCCTGAGGAAACATGGAGTTTGAAAAGATACAGAGTTAAAATGAACTGCAATAATTTGGGTTATTTAGCCTTTAATAAGAGAAAAACAAGATGGTTCATTTTTCATAGTCAAGCTTTCATCAGGTTATTCATTCATTCATTTATAAATGTCACAGTTTCAAACCAAAGTTTTAGTTAGCCAGATAATTATTTAGCTTGGAATTAAATATTTAGCTGCAATTTAAATATTTATCTTCAAACTAAATGTTTATCTTTCTAAATATTAAGCAGCATTTACCTTGTTAGATAAAAATGTATATTGAAGCTAAATATGTAGCTCCAAGTTAAATATTTAATTTAGAAACTACATATTTCATTAATTTAACTAATTAGTTAGCAGGGAAACATTTAGCTCCTCTCCTGTAGCTCAGAGCTAGCTAAGTATTAAGCTAACTCTGAGCTAAAGATTTAGCTTTGTAGATTAATAGCTAGTTTTAAACTTCTATGTTTAAAGGAACAAGATGGTGAAAATATAACTTTTAAAAATGAAACCCCATTTTGTGTCTCTTATAACAGGCTAAATAACCTGAGTTAATTTTTGAGCCCAGCTGATTGGACCCGTCCTCCCTCCTCCTCTTCCGGTTTGGACTCTTAGCAGCTAAAATTATGTTTTTCAATATAGATATAATAACAAATGCAGGTTTGTCATCATATCGGCCAGTGAGGTTCTGAATCTCAAAGCTAGCTGTCTTCCTGCAGGCGTGGTGGACCTGAACCTGTGCAACATCCGGGACATGGAGGTCATCGAGCTGAGCAAGCGCGCGAGCGGCCAGGCCTTCGAGGTCATCCTGAGGCCGCCGACCTTCGATGGCGCCCCGGAGCTGAGGGCCACCACGCCGCCCCGCCAGAAGCCGTCGCTGGCTGAGATCCAGAAGAAGCTGGACGCGGCGCAGGAGAGGCGGAAGGTGAGTGGAGGCCGGGCAAAGTTCACGGTGGTCAAACCTCAGCCTCACCTGCTCTCTGGCGCCCTCTAGTGTCAGGAGGCGGAGCTGCTGAAGCACCTGGCCGAGAGGAGGGAGCATGAGCGCGAAGTGGCGCAGAAAGCTTTGACCAAAGACCGCCAGGAGCATCGCGTCAACGCCAACCCGCTGCAGATGCACCTGAACGCCTCACAGGAGGAGGTGAGGACCCTTAGCCTCTGAGCTCACCTGCTAACCCTATCCCCCTCACCCTAGCACTGACCTGACCCTCTGACCTCCTTGTTTCCCTCTGTCTTCCAGGACAAGCACAGTGTGGAGGTGAGGATGAGGATGAGGAGGCAGCCATGATGGACTCTGGGTGGGCGGAGTCAAACCAAGCCCTCTGACCCAAACCATCAGGGTTTATGGGCTCCAGAAGAAATCGGCCATCTCTGAGTCCATTTGAGGCATTTCATTCTGATCGAGTCAATACTGACGCTAGAAACTGAATTCAATAGTTTTTCCTTAAAAAAGAAGAAGAAACCAATTAAATATTTACTGGTTTTGACTTAAAATATATATTTTAACCAGTTCTTGTTGGGGCAAGACTGGTACCAGGTCCGAGTTCTGGAGGTGGATCGGACAAACTGTTCAGTTTCTGCTGACTGAAAACCCCCAATCCAGGGGTCCCCAAACAGGGGCGGGGTCCACTGGAGAGTCAGGGATCATGTGACCCCCTGAGGCGTATGGAAGGCCAGAAGAGACGAAATAATTCAGTAAATAATGTAAATAGTGGACCTTTTAATTATTTTTTATGAAATTTATTTAAAATGTATATAATTTTTTGACTATATTTAAATAAATGGAGGGAAATAATCATGTATTTTCAGGGGGTCACCAGTAGGAGGTCAGCAGAGATTGTTGTTATTGGGGTGAAAAGTTTGGGAGATCCTGCTGCAGTGAACCAATCAGACCACAGCGTCTGAGTTGTGAGAAGTTACTAGTTCATGGTTTATTGACTGGAAGGACTTCAGGTACCAGCGAGTGTGAGATACTAGACGACGTGGAAATGTCTGGAGGACAGAATCACAGTCTGGGTCAAGGTCAGGTTAAGGCCGTTGGGTCACGCTCAGTGGATCTCTGAGCGTGAGATCATTTTGATGTGTGTTTATTGTTTAAGACAGTACTTTGTCTCTACATCAGGGTCTCACTCTTGGTCAGTCTGGTTTGGGTTTGGGTCAGACTGCTTTGCTTCTGTTTGGCCTGGTTCTGGTTCTGGTTGAGGCCGTGGGGTCTACCGTCATCTTGATGTGTGTCTAGTTGTTGCGTTGCCGCTCACCTGCTCCTCTGCTCTCTGCCTCAGGTGTCTTGATGGCCTGATCACAACACAAGCTGAACCTTATCCAGAAGCCGATTTTGAGGGCTGATTGAGGAGCTGGGAGACTGGCGCTGCTCTGACTGGGAGGACTGGGAGGAGAACCAGTGGAGGACATGGAGGACATGGATGTTTGTCTCCTCCACCGGGACCCTCGTTTTCAAACAAACGCTGCAGATTCAGTCATCACTGGACAGTTTACTGTGGCTTTACTGTGCTTTGTTGCCATGCCAAAGGTGCCAATGTCTTCATGTGTGAGTGTGACTGTACATGCACCAACCAGAACCCAACCCGGCTGAAACGGATCAGCAGGGTTCCGTCTGAAACTGAAGCTACATCAGCTCAGATACTCTGAGTCAGACTGCGCCCCCTGCTGGACAGTTTGAACATTTTACTGTGATGTGGTTCCTTGGTGACATCTAGTGGCGCCTCTGAGAACAGCAGAAAATCAGGAAGCCTGCTGTTAGCACCACAAGATCTGTACAGGTCCAGTTCTGTTTGAGGACCAGAACCACGCAGAACCAGTTGGACTGTTCTGGTCAGAATGAAACCCTGCAGGAGAAAAGATGGAGGTCCAACCGGCTTACAGACCAGAACCACCTTGTTCCAAGTCACTGCCAGCAAGTGCAACTGAAACCAAACGGCTTTCAGAACCAAGAATTAGAGTCCAATTGCTGCCTTCAGGACCGAGGTACCGGTATAACCAGAACCGGGCCCCAAACAGCCTGATGGAGAGTCAAAGTCTGGAGGTGGTTCTGGTCTGGTTTCAGTTCCGGTCCCAACAGACAGAGGAGAACATATTGACCTGCAGGCGGAGGAACTCCTTCCTGGTGTGGACCGATCAGGAGACACCTCCTGACTTCTGATTGGCTAGGACTGAAGTTCAGAACAGAACCATCAGAACTGTTCTGCTCTGCCGGTACCGCCTAAAGAACGCCAACCTGAACCAATCCCAACGTCAGATTAAATCAGATAAACTCGGGTCCAACAAGTCCAGACGGGTCCAAAAACCTGAGAGACTAAGATGAGAACCAAGACAGAGTGACCCGAGTCGGTGACCCGAGTCGGTGACCCGAGTCGGTGCCATCCAGCTTTATTTCTTCAGCTTCTGTTGAAATTGTCTGATTATAACTAAAAACGCCTGATGTGGATGGATGATGGATGGATGATGGATGGATGCAGCTGCTCTTATCCATTGGCCTAGTTAAAGGATGTGTTGTACAGAAATCTATTTTAAAGAATAAAGAAGCAGGATCATTCAGTGTCTGAACTTTATTGATCAGGGTAATAAATACATCAGTAATAATAAATATCTGCTGAAGGTCACAAACTATTAAATAAATCTTAAATAAGCACCAACAAGGCGGGACGCCTCCTGACGCCAAACTTAGTGGTCAGTTTATACAATTTGATGCAAAACTCTTCAGAGAAGGCAGCGACTCGGAACTACAGGTTCTGGACCCGGTTTCACTCCTGGACGTGGACCATGTGCCGGACGCAGGTGCAGCCCACGGGGACGTTGCGGGTCTCAAGGCGGTAGTGGTAGCTATGCTCCGCCCCCGCCGTCCTGACCCGCTTCAGAACCATCACCTGGTACCAGATGGGCCGGGACTGCAGGTTCTGGTCCTCCTTCCCCTCCAGGTCCAGGCAGCCCTTCAGCAGACAGCGCGCCTCCGACAGCATGGGCGGGAACAGAGACTCGTCACTGGACGTACTGCGGACAGAGACGGGCGGGTCAGAACAGAAACTCGGTGGGGCCCGGCGGGACTCTGAGGGACTCTGAGGGACCCGGCGGGACTCTGAAGGACCCGGCGGGACTCTGAGGGACCCGGCGGGACTCTGAGGGACCCGGCGGGACTCTGAGGGACCCGGCGGGACTCTGAGGGACTCGGCGGGACTCTGAGGGACCCGGCGGGACTCTGAGGGACCCGGCGGGACCCGGCGGGACTCGGCGGGACCCGGCGGGACTCGGCGGGACCCGGCGGGACTCTGAGGGACCCGGCGGGACTTGGCATGTACTCACTTGTAGGTCCAGGGCGAGATGGAGGCGTTGTGCAGCGGCCGCAGGTTCCGGCTGGGCAGCAGCAGGTCCGGGTTCAGGTGCAGAGACACGGTTTGCTCCACGGAGCCGTCGGAGCGTTTCCTGGGGTGCTTCGACGCCGCCTCCGCCATCATCAACATCGTTACCATGACGACGGCACCGATGACCTGGGGAGGAGGGAGTCGATCTTCATTAACAGAGAATGAATCGTCTCCATGGTTACAGGAGGAAGTTCTTGACATTATATCCCATAATAATAATAAAAATCTCCATGGCAACGCAGGAGCAACTAAAACCTCCTGTTGGCGAGGAGCAGCTTCAGTCAGAGGGTTCCTCAGAGCTGCTGCGACACAGACCTCTACAGCAGCTCTCTGAGGCCCAGAATGATTTCATTTAATTTTAAAGTATTTTTGAATCAAACAGAAAATGTTTCAGAACCGGTTCTGTTCCCAAACAGGACCAGGCCCAGAGGTCCGATAAAGAAAACAGAAATAAAGCTCAATAAATCAGAGTCTGACTGGACCTACTGAGCCAATCAGAACCGAGTACTGGGTCTGCTTCAGATGAAGACAAACCATCATCATCAGAACCGGACCCAGCTTAGAGCTGATCGCAGAACTCATCAGAACTTATCAGAACTTTCCTCACCGTCACTCTGGAGCCGTTGGCTGCTGGAAACATGCTGGTTCTGTCTGGTTCTGTTTGACTCTGATTGGTCTGGTTCTGTTCTGCTGGGTTCCCAGGGCTCAGCTGGAGGTCAGGCGTGGATGTGCATCTGCGGCGTCCTGCCCGGTTCTGATGGTCCGGTGTAAACAGCCGGGTTTTTTATGCGCCTCGCTGTGATGTCACCACCTGAGAGCGTTTGATCCTCCTCTGTAAACCGCAGCGACCCGGCTGACGAGGCCCGCGGGCCGACCCAGTTTCAGGCGCTCCTCAGGATGAAACGCTGAGCTTCGAACCTGGCAGCAGATTTTCTAGGTCACGCTCTGCAGAGGCAACCAGGAAATGAGGCGAAGCGTCGGCGCGGTTCAGCCTCCTGAGACGCTTCAAAGCTCCAATTTATCATGAGCCACAAAAACCAACCAATCAACCAATCAACCCGTCTGACTCTGGATGCTTTTCCCGCTGGAGCTCATCCTGCAGCATCTCAGTCAGATTTAAGCCCAGACTTTAACTAGGCCGCTCCTCCATTATGAACATCATGTTTCCATCCAGATATCAGGAAACTTTAAACAAACTTCTAAAATGTTACAAAAAAAAGCAAATGAGCCGTTTTTCCATGTTGCTAACTAGCATGTAGCACACGTCTCAAAGATGGAGTCAGTCTGTTCTCTCCGCTGCAGCATCGATTCTTTTTTCAGAGCATCTTTTTGGTTCACCTCAAGCAAACCAAAAAATTTGCTATTGTGAAACAGAGGAAGTTATTTCTAATGCAAAACCTCAAAATGTGCTTAAAAGCGTCAGAGGAAACACTGCGGCTTCGTCCTACTTCATGCTGTCAGCTGGTTCTGTTTAATGGAACCAGTCAGGTTAACCAGTCAGAACCAGTCAGCGTGCAGCGATCAGGACCAGCAGGACAGGAAGTGATGTCAGCTAGGCTACACCGGGGCTCTAATCTGAGCTCGACCTGCAGGATCAGAACCGCAGGCGACCCGGACCCACAGCCAGCAGAAACCGCTGAGTCGGGCGTTCTCTCTACTGCCAGGACAAAAATACCATCAGGACGACAACAGCGGCTCTGAGAGCGAGAACCCAGCCAGCACACCTAGGTGGGCCCCATATGGGAAAAAAGAGGGCAGACCATATGGGACCCAAATGGGTTTGTCCGTGTTGGGTCACAGCCTTGTTTCTTACATGAAAGGGCTAAAGGGGCTTTGGTTCGGTCCAGTTAAGGACGTGGACGCTCCGACTTCTTTCTGTTTTAATTTGGAGAAGAAGGTCAGCCGGGCAAAGCAGCTGATACGCCTCAGCTGATGGAGCGCTGACCTCTGACCCCAGCATCATGAAGGAGCATGCCGGGCCTTTTACAGTGACCTCTTTAAGAAGCAGGCCTGCCACAGAAGCTCTATGGAGACTTCGTTGGATGGTCTTCCTCAGCTTACCGATGGTCTTCCTCAGCTTACCGATGGTCTTCCTCGGCTTAACGATGGTCTTCCTCAGCTTACCGATGGTCTTCCTCAGCTTAACGATGGTCTTCCTCAGCTAACCGATGGTCTTCCTCAGCTTACCGATGGTCTTCCTCAGCTTACCGATGGTCTTCCTCAGCTTAACGATGGTCTTCCTCAGCTTAACGATGGTCTTCCTCAGCTTACCGATGGTCTTCCTCAGCTTAACGATGGTCTTCCTCGGCTTAACGATGGTCTTCCTCAGCTTAACGATGGTCTTCCTCAGCTTACCGATGGTCTTCCTCAGCTTACCGATGGTCTTCCTCAGCTTACCGATGCAGATCAGGAAATTCTGGATGCCGGCGTTTTAACGGATGAACTGACCGCGGCGCTTGGACAAACGGTTTCTGTCCAGGTCCAGGTTTAGATGGTTACCTGTGGATTTTTACAAGCATTTTTGGGGGCTGTTGGGAGAGGACTGTGGGAGGGGCTGCAGGACCTTAACAGGGATTTTACCATCATCCTGTCGACACCCTGTTCTTTACCTACTTCCAAAAAAAGGAGATTTGACTCTGGTGAAGAACTGGAGGCCTGTTTCTCTCCTCTGTGTGGACTATAAGTTATTTTCTAAAGTGCTTTCCAACAGGCTGAAGAACATCCTTGAATTTATTATACATAGAGATCAATCAAACTGCGAAACTTAAAGATCGATCAAGGACTATCTTTTCCTTTTAAGAGACTTGTCTGACATTTGCAAATGTTGTGAAATTGATGTTGGAATTATCTCTTTGCATCAGGAAAAAGCCTTTGACAGGGTTGATCATTGTTTTCTCTTTTCCACATTAAGAGCGTTTGGATTTGGTGAAGGTTCATTTCTTTATTGGGTTTATTATATAATGAAGTGTTTTGTGTTGTTAAAGTCGGGGGAGGGTTAAATTGTCCTGTCCAGGTTCAGAGAGCCGTTCGACCAGCTGGACAGTTGTACTCTATTGTAGTGGAACCTTTGTTGCACAGAGTGCCCTCCACCCTTACAGGCCTTGTTCTGCCAGGTTTGCCCATCAGTCCAGGTTTAATGGTTTCTGCTTATGCTGATGATGTAAATATTTTTATTAAGAGTCAGGATGATGTTGACATTGTTTGGAGCTTTATGAAAAAGCCTCTTCATCCACAGTAAACTGGGAGAAAAGCTCTGCTCTGAAGGTTGGCTCATGGAAAAACAAGGATCTCCCTGTATTACCAGGTGATATGGTAATACAGGGGGTTGAGGGGGTTTACAATTTTTGGGTGTTTTTTTGGGAACAGAGGCTGTTTTGGAAAGAAATTGGGAGGGTGTCATGGAGAGGGTGTGTGCCAGATTATCTAGTGGAAATGGTTGCTGCCTCAGCTCTCTTATAGGGGAAGAGTTCTGGTTGCTTTGGCCCTCTGGCATAAACTGATGGTGTTAACACCTCCACCTTCTCTCATGCAACGTCTCCAGGAGACACTAGTGGATTTTTCCTGGTCTGGATGTCACTGGGTCAGAGCTGCAGCCTTGTACCTGCCTGGGGAGGAGGGAGGACAAGGACTTATGGACATCATGTCACGGATCACGGCTTTCAGGCTTCAAACACTGCAGAACCTGTTATGTCGGACTAACATGGTTGGACACGACGAGTCTTCTGCTAAGGAAAACAGAACATATGAGATATGATAAACATCAGTTTTTGCTGACACAAGAAAACCCTAATCCCTAATCCCTAACCCCTAATCCCTAACCCCTAACCCTTAACCTAACCCCTAATCCCTAATCCCTAACCCCTAACCCCTAACCCCTAACCGACTTGCCTTAAGGCTGAAAGAGGAAACCTGAGCCTCTCTCCCAGACTCCATCAGAGCGTTTGCTGTTAACAGTACTCTGACCAATGGGATGATGAGTATGAGTTCATGTTTCCTTCCCTGATTGTCTCTCCTGCAGTGGATCAACGGCAGGATGAGCCTGAATTGTTGCTTCTCTCCCTGATACACCTTGAGGTTGTCTTGAAGGTTTGGGGAAGAAAGTTTTGTATTTTGTCTGTGTGAAGGTGCTGAACTTACGCTCTCTGGCAGAAGTGAGGGCTTGGAAGTGACTCCAGCTCTACCCGAGGCTGCTGGCGGTCCCCGTACAAACCCCCCATGGAGAAACGGGTGGGTGACCTCCAGTGAGGGTGGTGCATGGGGCCAAAGCTACAACAGGTACCAGGCTCAGCTTCATCCTGGCTCTAGTGTTTCCTGTTGTTTTTGCTCTCAGGGTGAAACATTGTCTCATTTATTTGTTGAATGTTTGAGACCGAATCCTCTTTTTGTTCTCGTTTGCTTGGAGAGTTGGGTGAACAGTTTTCTAAATGTATTTTCATTTACGGTCCACGGTTTTGTGCAAGAAAGACATCTATTCATACTTTATTAAATTTTATCTCTGGGACGGCAAAACTGGCAATATGGTTATGGAGGAGAAACAAAAAGAACGGCCAGCAAACAGATGAAGCTTGTGTTTTATTTCAGAGGCTGATAATCGATCGAATCCCTGTGGAGTTTGAGTTTTTAAGATGACAAAGAATATTGATGTGTTTATGAGCAAGTGGAGCAGCGACGATGATTTGTGTTCGTTGGATGAGGCATCTTGAGTTTTTCCTTTCTGATTTTGTATTATTTGTTCTTTTGACATAAGGAGTGTGAAATAAAGGTCATTTTGAACTCAACTCTCTCTCTCCTCTCTCTCTCTCTCCTTCTCTCTCGCTCTCCTTCTCTCTCTCTCTCTCTCTCCTCTCTCTCTCTCTCTCTCCTCTCTCCTCTCCTCTCTCTCTCTCTCTCCTCTCTCTCTCTCTCCTCTCTCCTCTCTCTCTCCTCTCCTCTCTCTCTCTCTCCTCTCTCTCTCCTCTCTCTCTCCTCTCTCTCTCTCCTCTCTCCTCTCTCTCTCCTCTCTCTCTCTCCTCTCTCTCTCTCTCCTCTCTCCCTCCTCTCCTCTCTCTCTCTCCTCTCTCTCTCTTCTCCTCTCTCTCTCCTCTCTCTCTCTCTCCTCTCTCTCTCTCTCCTCTCTCTCTCCTCTCTCTCTCCTCTCCTCTCTCTCTCTCTCCTCTCTCTCTCTCTCCTCTCTCTCTCTCCTCTCCTCTCTCTCTCCTCTATCTCTCTCCTCTCTCTCTCTCTCCTCTCTCTCTCTCCTCTCCTCTCTCTCTCTTCTCTCTCTCTCCTCTCTCTCTCTCCTCTCTCTCTCTCTCCTCTCTCCTCTCTCTCTCTCGGTGAACCTCAGGGAATCTTCTGGCGGTTGCAGATCGTTTCTGCTGCAGATTTCAGAAGGAGATAATCTAAAGGTTTCGGTTCTGATTCACATCATGATCTCACTTCATGTCAGAGATTCCATGTTGGTCTGCTGGATGCTGAATGCACAGGGCTGGGCCAGGGGCCCTCAGGCTCTGCAGGGCCCCTGGAGGCCCCACTGAGGATGCCTGACTGATCCCTGTGAGGATCCTGATGCAGAATCCCTGCAGGTCCCCCAGGTTGAGGCCCCGGGGCTGCAGGAAGCAGCCTGCTGACTCTCTGACCCGGTTTCCAGGCATGCTGTGACTCAGCAGGCTCAGGTTGCTGCATCATCATTTGTGTGCTGCGTTGTGCTGCCCACGCCGTCAGCTCCTCTCTGACCTGCTTCCATTCAGAGCCGCCGCTGCAGTTTATCTCTGATCTCAGACTTCCTGCCGCCGGCGCTGCACGCTGCTGCTGGGGCTCAGAGCAAACCTGCAGCCTTTTAAGGACTTTCACCAGTTTGTTGTGTTTATGTCCCCATGCTGCCTGACTGAGCTTTAAAATCCACACCATGCGTTCACTGCCGCCTGCCAACAGGAAGTCCAGAAACATTCAGGCCTGATAAAAACACACAGAAGCCAAAATTTAACAGCAATTATAAAGTTTAGCTTCTGCTTTTTGGCAAGTACATTTGCATATTAGCTAAATGTTTAGTTAGCCTGCAGCTAACTACATATTTAACCAGCTCAGAACTAAATATTTGGTTTGCAACTAAATAATTAGCTTGTTCATTAACTATTTACGGAGCTAAATTTTTATTTCTGAATTAGCTAAATATTTAGCCTAATAATTAGCTTGGAGTTAGCTCTGCGCTAGCTGGGTCGTTCTCTGAATTCGGTGCATTTTGTGTCTCAGGTTTATCTCAAAGATTTTCATATAATGCAAACACATTTTTTTGAGAACATCAAGAAATGTTAATATCCATGTGTCTTGGTAACATGCAGATATATTTTTAAAAATGATGTGTTGGTTGGATGAGGCATCCAACCAACACATCATTTTATGTGTTGTTGAAGTCTAGAAATCAGCCTAATGATCACGTCCCACTGACCAATGGTCATTTTTCAATGAATATAAAACAAATAAAAATAGACAGTAACTGCAAGTTATTTTTACCATTTTAAACATTTTTTGTCTACTTTAACCTAAATAAAAGAAATATGGGAAAAATACATGAATTATTTATAAAATCACACTTTTTAATCATGTCCCTCCAGCATTTCAATCCCTCCTTTTTATAAATAACGGTCCAGTTTCCTCAGCATCCAGGAAGTGACATCACTGACGTCTCTTCCTGCTCACACTGTAAACAGATTTAAGTGTTAGGAAAGTTTCTGACCTACATTTGATTATTTTTATTCACAGATCGTCATCGTCAAGCTCAACCTTTCAACACTGTTAAGCACATAATATTTACTGTTGTTTGGGAAAAAGTAAATGGTTTGGTTTTTGAAACATTAATTTCTTGTTTTCATCAGATCATATGTTTCTCCACGGCTGATGTGGACTTACGGGAACTTTTAGTGAAAACCTTCAACCCGTTATAAAACGCTGGTTGAAGGTTGGACTAGTTAAACCAGCCGGAGGTTCGACCCGTTACAGTCTGGTCAACCTTTCCTCCGGGTTCAACCCGTAACCTGATACATTGTTATCACTTTTTTATCATAACAGCAAATATTAAACCAATATTTGTTGGGCTAAATGCAAAGTTTAAAGAATGATTCAAAAACATGAAAAAGCCTGATTGAATTTTTATTTTTAAGTGTATTTTCATAATTTTTGAGAAACGTTTTTACGTCAAGTTGCCATATTCTACTTATCAGTCTAATTATTATGATTCAGAAACAAATAAAATATACTTATGGTTAGTTATTTTGATCAAGGGAGGGATGATGTCAAAGGAACTGGAAGAATTAGTTTAACTATGTTATGGAGTTATACTCAGAGGAATGAAATCGTCCCGTTAAAGGTTGAATTTAAAGCAACCTAAGTGACAAAGAAATTCGTATTAATGTTTGGGATTTCATGCATGAGGTGGGGAGACATACTGGAGGTTCAACGAGTCCTTCAATAGATGCAGCGTTCACAAACTGTTTTTTTAGTAACCAGAGACCCCAAAATGCACCGAATTCAGAGAACGGGCCAGCAGCTGGTGGTGAGGATGACCGCAGGGTGTGAAAACTTTCTGCTGGATTAAAACCTTCATGAAGTTGAAGGACCTCCGGGACCTGCTGGTGATTCTCTGAGATTATGACCTGAGTTCAGTTTCAGGTTTAAACTGTAGCATTAAAGAAGTTTAGATGAACAGAAGATAAAATGTGAGGAGGAGGAGCAGACCGGCTGGTAATCGGGTCGGACATCAGCGTGAGGCGTCAGCCGGCTGCAGAAACACAAACATGATGTCATCCTCCACTAACCGGGTCACACTGAGCTTCTTTCTAGGACTCGAGCTGCTGCCTGGAAACACCCTCACAGCGAGAGGAGGGGCTTTCTGCGCTCACCACAAACTGCCGCTGACATCCAGGAACAGAACAGCGCCGCAGAACCGAACCCATCCAGCAGCGTTCTGGACCGTCAGTCTGACCTCGAAACGCCTGGATGAGTTTCTGCTCTGAGACTTTAGTCTCTGGTTCTGGAAACGTTCTGCAGCTGGGAGGAGAACCACTGTGGAACCGGCTTTATGTGGCTCTGAGGTCAGAGGTCATCCTGATCTCCAGCTGCCAGCTGGACGAACTGAAGCTGTGCGTTGACTCTAGATCTATAACTCTAGATTGTTCCTCTTTAATAACTTCATCCATACATTGATCTCTTCTCAGCACCTGTTCAGTGATTGGATGGGGTCAAAGGTCACCTGGTGACTTAAGCAGAGTGACTTATTCAAGTAAAAGTAGCTCTACTTCAGCTCAAGAGTAAAAAAGTATTTTGTAAAAATTCTGAGTAATTAATCAAATGATCAATATTTAAAAATTACATCAAATGGACCAGAATATAAAGTTAAGAGGAAATTTTGGTGTTTTAAAGTCCAAAATGAAAATAGTCAGTATAACTAACATGACTACAAAATAACCAAATCAGGCAAACAAATCATTTTTCCAACTCGGTTTCTGAAGCAGAAGCTGCAGGTTTGTGAAGAACTCACTGAATATTTACTCAAGACTATTGAAAGCAATAACCTGGTTCTAAACACCACAAAGACCAAGGACATGATTGTGGACTTTAGGAAACATCACAGACCCCTCTCCATCGGTTCAGAGGCGGTGGAGAGGGTCAGCACTTTTACATTTCTGGGAGTGACCCTGGTGGACGACCCTGGTGGAGTGACCCTGGTGGACGACCCTGGTGGACGACCCTGGTGGACGACCCTGGTGGACGACCCTGGTGGACGACCCTGGTGGAGTGACCCTGGTGGAGTGACCCTGGTGGAGGGACCCTGGTGGACGACCCTGGTGGAGGGACCCTGGTGGAGGGACCCTGGTGGAGTGACCCTGGTGGACGACCCTGGTGGAGTGACCCTGGTGGACGACCCTGGTGGAGGGACCCTGGTGGAGGGACCCTGGTGGAGTGACCCTGGTGGACGACCCTGGT